>KZ809715.1:0-20503 GCA_000696205.2 Oncopeltus fasciatus
TTAGACAGCTCTAAGATGAAAATATTTTGGAAAACGAGGTTTCAAAATTACTAAGAAATATAAACAATTAATGCGAGGGAATAGAATAAAAAATCTATCTGTTCCAGGCAGGACTCAAACCTGGATCTCCTGCTTTCCGGGACGAGCCAGATAACTTTATGTAACTTTTTATTTTCATTTTTAAATATCATAAATTAATGTTTATAATGAAAATAAAAAGTTAATGATGAAGAGTCGTTAAATAGATAGATAATGTCAACTCTTTCGAGCACAGGACGATGTATTCGTCTTTCTCGTAGGTTAGACTCTAGCTAGTGTGTTGGGAATACGTTATCTGGTGTAGGGGATAGCATATTGGCCCGGAAAGCAGAAAATCCAGGTTCGAGTCCTGGCTGGGACAGATGAATTTTTTTTTCTATTCCCTCGCATTAATTGTTTAAAATTTACGTGGGATGATACACCACAACTAAATTAATATTTATAAAACTAAGAAATATAGTTTTATGTAAAGGGCCATTCCTTTACTTTTATCTTTAAATAAAAAAAGAGTCTTTATGGAATTTCTTAAGCATTTCTACAGAATTCTTCTGAATTATTTAATGTACTAGAAATATTTCATTCATTATAGACCGACCAATTGTTCAAAAAAGTATTCCTTGAAAAAAATAAAAATTATATACCCAGGAACTCTGTATTTTTTAAACTGTACACAGAGATAAAATTATAAAATAATAAAACCATCGAAAAACTATAAATTCTGACACAATAATGACAACAATTTTCATCATAGAATTGAACTGATGAATAATTTTTTTTAATTTATCACACATATGAAATATATAAAAACCTTAATTGTAACAATTCAGTACAGTCTAAAATTAGATTTTTAATTAATATTTAACGAATACTGTTAGAATTAATAAAATATCGTTAAATAATATGAAAATGCAACTTACTCAACATTGTGTCACTTTCATTCGAGATCACCATGAGTTCCTCCAGAGAAAATCTTCGACTGGAAATTGGAGATATCTTCAAACATTGCAGCTAAAACTGAAAATGGCCATTGGTTTTCTTCTTGACCAGAGGCACATACAAACACAACGACTTCCGTCGAAATACAACCAATCTCGCTGCTCTGAACAGTGTTGACATGGATTGCTTCGTTTGCACGAAAAGTGGGCTACATAGTTGTCTGAAGATTCGAAGCTCTAACCTTCGTAAAACATAGGAATTGCAAGCTTTATTTCCCAAATCCCTTTAGAGGATGTTAGATATTTAACTGTAAACTAAAAAATGCTTTCAGGTTGTTGGATGCACTGATTAACAAGCTCGTGTTTAACAATAAATCTATTTTTATATTTGACAAGAATTTGATATTATTCTGCGATAAATTGTCATCTACATTTTTTTTTTTGTTAAACTTGTAAAAAAAGTTGTTTTTACACAAAAAAATATACCAGCAGATATTAATTACATAGCTTTGAATGTATTCGGTAGGGATTTTTCAAAAGGAAAGTTTGTTGACCGTAGATATTATTCTTAGATGATTTTAGTTGGGGGTCGGTGAAGGTAGATCCAAAAAACCCAAATTTAAAAAAAATTTAGTTTTTAATAAAGGATTATCTGCCAACGTTTCGGCTTACATTGTAAGCCATCTTCAGGGCTATCATGAAGATGAGAGAGGACGTCCTGTCCCTAAGTTCACATTTCCATGACTCAGATAATCCTTTATTGAAAACTACATTTTTTTAAATATGTGTTTTTTGGATCTACCTTGACCGAACCCCAACTAAAATCATGTAAGGTAGGGATTTTTTTTTAATTCGCAAATTAAAGTATCTTGCATATTATTAGTATGATAATAACTATAACCATATTATTATTATACATAACCAGTCAGAGTGTCCTTATTGATTGTACTTGTACTTTTACTTACGCCACCATTACAAATACGGTTTTTATATACATGAGTTATCCCCGATTAATGACCAAAGCGTATGATCCTTCCCGCTTGTATTAATTATCGGCCTGGGGTGAGAAGGAGAGGCTACAGTGCGGTTGACAGGCAATTTAACCTTCTCCCCTGTTAGTGGGGTGGGGGGGCGGGATTTCTATGTGGAGAGCAAGCAGGACACATACATTCAGAGAGCGGCCTGCGTGGGGTTGCAGTCCTTACTGAGCCTGTACCTGATTGTGAAATATATGCCTCTTGTCTTCCCTCTCAATGGGGCGGGGGTTAATTTGGCTTGGTTTCTCATTAAACCGTCGATCCCATTCATATATAGTAAACCTTCATAAATATTCCCTTCTAATGCACAGTTTCGTCTGATAAATAAAATTGCAGAATGGAATTCTTGGATTACCTGCCAAATGTGGAATCAATATGTGTGAAGCGCCGGTAGCTTTGTGATAATCATTTCAATTTTGAATGAAGCTTATGACCAGTAACTCATTACTGTAAATTGGCTGTTACAGGAATTGCTTGCAAAGAATTATTGAATATTATTCCCTCCTGAAAAGTCCTACTATTGGTATATGTTTTGAATAAATCTTACTATAATTTATTCTTAGATGATTTTAGTTAGGGTTCGGTCAAGGTAGATCCAAAAAACACAAATTTAAAAAATGTATTTTTTAGTAAAGGATTATCTGCCAACGTTTCGGCTTAGATTGCAAGCCATCTTCACGGCTATCATAAAGATGAGAGAGAACGTCCTGTCCCTAAGTTCTCATTTCCATGACTCAGATAATCCTTTATTAAAAAAAACATTTTTTAAATTTGTGTTTTTTGGATCTACTTTGACCGAACCCCAACTAAAATCATCTAAGAATAATATCTACAATCAAAAAAACTCTCCTTCTGAACTTACTATAATTTATTTTTTTTTTCTTGGTGATAATAACTTTCTTTGTATTCCATATGCTATTTCATTGAACTTTAATTATATGTACTATCTCCTGCAAATACGACCAGAGTAAAAGGCTACAACAAACTGGTTATAGCCCTTTCTACCATCTTTAAATACTCTTAAGCCATTTTATCTTTATCCTTGATCTTCGGCAATGTTATTACTGATCAAGATATTAGCCTTATATATGCTTCTTCTCTTAGATTAGATATTTAATGAAAATCTACTAAATGTAATTAAATCAATTTAATGAAGTAATGATAATTCTCCTTTTTTTAAATACCAAAACATTTTAAAGCATATGGGAATCTGTTTAACATGAATCGTTCTGATTTTATAAAATTAAAAAGCTTAAAATATAGTATAAGAAAAGGTTTCTGTCTTGAAGTCTGTAGAGATAAATTATTTTATGTACTAAAACTTAATAGTCTAATAAATAGATAAATAAAATACTAAAACTTAACGAGAGTCTAATAAATAGCTTGACAATGTCAGCTCCTTCAGCAAAGGACGATGTATTTGTCTTTCTCGGAGGTTAAGACTCCCGGTACGAGTGCGGGGAATTTAATAAGTTATCTGGCTTGTATTGGTGGTGTAATTGGCTAACGCGCTTACCCGGATAGCAAGAGATCCAAGTTCGTGCTCTGGCTGAGACATAGATTTTTTATTCTATTCCCTTGCATTTATGCATTGTTTAAAAATTTATGTGGATTAAATACCACAACATAAATAATATGTATAACAAGGTTCTTTATGTACAATTCTTTATCTTGGGTCTTTATCTTTTAAATAATTTTTTACAGAGGTTAAAAATAACTTACTTTTAATTATATTAAGAGGTGTTGAAGGGATAAGTTTAAATATTCTTGCTTTGTCGAAGCCTTTTTTTTAACATCTTATAGAATTCTGTTGAATTAAAGGAAGCAATTCCACTTGTTATTGTTATAGTTATTTTTTAGTTAGTTATAGTTATTTATTTACACAAATGGATAGTTATACCAATGTTAGTTATAGTTATACTAATGGATAGTTATACCAATGTTAGTTATAGTTATACTAATGGGTAGTTATACCAATGTTAGTTAGTTAGTTATAGTTATACCTCTGTTATAGTTATTGTTCGTTATTTAGTTATAGTTATACCGATGGATATAGTTATAGCTATACCAATGTTATAGTTATAATTAGTTATTTAGTAATAGTTGTAACAATTGATATAATTATAGCTATACCAATGTATTTAGTTATAGATATACCAATGTTATATTTAAACTTATACCAATGTTGTAGTTATAGTTATATCAACTATTTATAGTTATATTAAGTATAGTTATAGTTATACCAATGTTAGTTATTGTTATAGTTATACTAATGGATAGTTGTACCAATGTTAGTTAGTTATAGTTATACCAATGGATAGTTGTACCAATGTTAGTTAGTTATAGTTATACTAATGGATAGTTGTACCAATGTTAGTTAGTTATAGTTACACTAATGGATACTTAAGTTAGTTAGGATCAACTCCTGTAATGAGAGTACAACATTCAAAGGCAGTGGGTGAAAGTCAGTCAAACGTCCTTTCAGAATTTGTATTGGAAATCCTGACTCGCCAATGTCAGAGTCGGGGGAGACGTCCTGCTTCTCATTCAGGATGGCGGGCGGGCTGTCTCTGGAGCTTTTCAGACGGACAGACATGTAGCCCAGGGAAAGTTGTTTTCTCTGCGACTGAAGAGTGTCCCGCTGCACTTGGGGACAAGACAATGCCCTCCACTGAGTCATCAGCGCCGAGTGGGGAATCTAGGACGACGACTCCTCACTAGACGGCAAATATCAGCCAGCTGCCCTTGGGGGGAGGTTAGCGNCTCTTTCGAGCACAGGACGATGTATTCGTCTTTCTCGTAGGTTAGACTCTAGCTAGTGTGTTGGGAATACGTTATCTGGTGTAGGGGATAGCATATTGGCCCGGAAAGCAGAAAATCCAGGTTCGAGTCCTGGCTGGGACAGATGAATTTTTTTTTCTATTCCCTCGCATTAATTGTTTAAAATTTACGTGGGATGATACACCACAACTAAATTAATATTTATAAAACTAAGAAATATAGTTTTATGTAAAGGGCCATTCCTTTACTTTTATCTTTAAATAAAAAAAGAGTCTTTATGGAATTTCTTAAGCATTTCTACAGAATTCTTCTGAATTATTTAATGTACTAGAAATATTTCATTCATTATAGACCGACCAATTGTTCAAAAAAGTATTCCTTGAAAAAAATAAAAATTATATACCCAGGAACTCTGTATTTTTTAAACTGTACACAGAGATAAAATTATAAAATAATAAAACCATCGAAAAACTATAAATTCTGACACAATAATGACAACAATTTTCATCATAGAATTGAACTGATGAATAATTTTTTTTAATTTATCACACATATGAAATATATAAAAACCTTAATTGTAACAATTCAGTACAGTCTAAAATTAGATTTTTAATTAATATTTAACGAATACTGTTAGAATTAATAAAATATCGTTAAATAATATGAAAATGCAACTTAACATTGTGTCACTTTCATTTGAGATCACCATGAGTTCCTCCAGAGAAAATCTTCGACTGGAAATTGGAGATATCTTCAAACATTGCAGCTAAAACTGAAAATGGCCAATGGTTTTCTTCTTGACCAGAGGCACATACAAACACAACGACTTCCGCCGAAATACAACCAATCTCGATACTCTGAACAGTGTTGACATGGATTGCTTCGTTTGCACGAAAAGTGGGCTACATAGTTGTCTGAAGATTCGAAGCTCTAACCTTCGTAAAACATAGGAATTGCAAGCTTTATTTCCCAAATCCCTTTAGAGGATGTTAGATATTTAACTGTAAACTAAAAAATGCTTTCAGGTTGTTGGATGCACTGATTAACAAGCTCGTGTTTAACAATAAATCTATTTTTATATTTGACAAGAATTTGATATTATTCTGCGATAAATTGTCATCTACATTTTTTTTTTTGTTAAACTTGTAAAAAAAGTTGTTTTTACACAAAAAAATATACCAGCAGATATTAATTACATAGCTTTGAATGTATTCGGTAGGGATTTTTCAAAAGGAAAGTTTGTTGACCGTAGATATTATTCTTAGATGATTTTAGTTGGGGGTCGGTGAAGGTAGATCCAAAAAACCCAAATTTAAAAAAAATTTAGTTTTTAATAAAGGATTATCTGCCAACGTTTCGGCTTACATTGTAAGCCATCTTCAGGGCTATCATGAAGATGAGAGAGGACGTCCTGTCCCTAAGTTCACATTTCCATGACTGAACATTATGAATTTGTTTTGAGTTATGAAGTAGAAAGGGGAGTGGGGGTAGCAGGTACAAGGCAGGCGGAAGGTGTAAATGGAAAGCGGCCTGTTACAAGAGAGGGCAATAAAAGGACAAAGGAAAAAAAGGGAAGGGTATTATTGGGAATAAGTGACTTTGGAACTGGGAAAAATGTTTTGACAGGTTTATTGAGACGGAGGGCTGTTGGTTTTTAAAATGTTAAAAATGTTAGAATAAGTTGAGGAAATTTGTTCTATGTCTGTTCTGTCGTTAACTGGATAGTGTTGTAAGTTGATGTGAACGGTTTCAGACAAAAGACGTTTGTGTTGGTAGGGTTCAGTGGAAAGAATGGTTAAGCTGTCGAAGTCAAATGTGTGTGCTTCATGAAAAACATGTTTGGTGA
This sequence comes from Oncopeltus fasciatus, assembly GCA_000696205.2. NCBI lineage: Eukaryota > Metazoa > Arthropoda > Insecta > Hemiptera > Lygaeidae > Oncopeltus > Oncopeltus fasciatus. Next base: position 6,639 of record KZ809715.1, read on the forward strand.
GGGCAGTTTTTATTAGTTTATTCTTGATGTCATTTTTATGGTTATTAATTCTGCGGGAAATCGGGTTTTTTGTTTGTCCAATGTAAGAGCCTTGGCAATGTGGTGTGGAACAGGGAATTTTATAGACGACATTAGTTCTGTTAGGAAGGGGGATGGGGTCTTTGAGGATGGTGTAAATAGATTTTAACTTGTTATTGGTGGAAAAAGAAAGCTTGAGGTTGGGAAAAGTTTTTTTGAGGGATTTCTTAATATTTTCAGACAGATTTGGAATATAAGGAAGAGAACGGAAAACAAGGTCGTTATTTTGGGGGAGGGGGATAGTTGGAGAAGAGGAAATAAAAAATTCTTTAAAAAGTTTTTTAATGGTGTGGGTAGGGAAACCATTGGACAGGAGGATGTCAGTAACACGTTTTATATTTTTTCTGTGGAAAGTCTTGTTAGAGAGTGTTAGTGCTCTGTAGATGAGGTTTTTGGCCACATTAATTTTTTGATGATAAGGGTGAGATGAGTTAAAATGGAGGAGACGACCTGAGTAAGTATGTTTAGTATACCAGTCAGTGGAGATGGAACCATTGGTGTTACGGATGATGAGGGTGTCAAGAAAAGGAAGTTGATAATCAGATTCCTTTTCTATGGTAAATTTCAGTCGAGGGTGGTATGAATTAAATGCAGTAAGGATTTGGGGGATTTTTTCGGGATTGAGGATGAGAAAAAGGTCGTCAACATATTTTTTAAGGAAGAAAATGTCATTGTGTAACGGGGGAAGGATAGAGTCGAGGAGGTCGTTAAGGGTGATGTTAGAAATATCGGGAGCAAGGTTATTTCCCATAGCCAGACCGTTAATCTGGTTGTAGTATTTACCTTGGTATAGGAGGTACCCGGAAGTACAACAAAGGGAAAGGGACTCTAGGTAAGCCGACCGGGATAGTGTAGTATGGTCACGGATGGTATTCCAATTTTTATCAATTATTTGGAGGGATTTGTCTATAGGAATGTTAGTGAAGAGGGATTCGGCGTCAAAGGAGCAAAGAATGTATCCTTTAGGTATAGTTAAGGAGTCTAGCTGTGTTTTCAGATCAAATGAGTTTTTAATATCGTAATGGTTTTGTCGGCTCAGAATTTGTAAGGATGGAAGGAGAAATTTGCTGAGATTAGATGCGGGAGAGTTAATATTGGAGACAATGGGGCGAAGGGGATTATCAGGTTTGTGTATTTTGGGAAGGCCGTAACATCTAGGTGCTAAAGAATTGTAAGCAATCAGGTTGTAGTATTTGTATTTGTCTATGTGTGTTTCGTCACGTAGTTTTTTTATCTGGTTATTGAACTTTTTAATGAGTGTTGGTGTGGGGTCTTTGTTGTTGTGGGTGGGTGTGTATGTGGTTTTGTCCGAAAGTAAATTGAGCATTTTGTTATTATACTCATTTCTGTCCATAATGACAGTTTTATTACCTTTATCGGCTCTAGTAATAATGAAATCGTTGTTGTGGTTTTTTAGAAATTTCCGGGTCGCTTTTAGATCTGAGGAGAATTCAAAGGAGAGGAGAGAGTCTTCAGGTTTAAAGGAATGTAGGTGGTTGGTGATGATATTACTCACTCTAAATCGTGACAATTCTCTCTCGTCTTCACTAACAGATTGACGGGAATCTCTATAAATGGATTCTAAATCAACTATTAATTTCGGAATATTTGATTTAGAATCTTGTGGAGGCACTGAGAAATTAGGGCCTAGAGATAATATTTTCTGAACAGGAGGGGGGATATCTACGGAGGAGATGTTATGGACCCAATTGGGGTCACTAGTAGGATATATAGTGACTTTGTCATTGAGAATTTTGGTATTTTCGAATTTACTTAACATTTGAGTCTTTTTTTTGGTATTAGTTTGTTGTAAAGTGACAGTGAGGATTTGAGTTATTATCTTAACATCTTCACCGTTGATATCCTTACAAAGAGTGGACATTAAATTATTGATTGTAGTATTGAGGTTTTTGATTTTGGATATTTTTCCAGAGATGTGGAGGTTAAGGATAGATTTTTGAAATTTATATATAATTTTAAACAATTCATTATGTTTTTGAACAGGTGTGGTGATATTTTTACAAGAGTTAATAATGAACTTAGGGAAAACTTTTTGTGCCCTACATTTTAACAAAAATATTAGTTGTTGTTTGTTGGAGGCTAATGTCTTGTGTAATAATATTAATTTGTTAAGGGGTTGAATCAGTGAAGGGTATTTGGTTTTAAATGAACGAAAAAAACCATCTACCTTTTTAGGTGTGTTGATGTCTGCATGGCTGGTAGTATCCGATGTACTTTTTGTTGGTGAAGTTTTTGAACCGGAGTCTGCAGGTAAGATCTGTGAGGTCCCGTTGCGTGCCTGCCGTCTGGTTAGAGGTCTAAGTGTAGAATTAGACATTGTAAGAACACCCCAAGTTATGTTGTATGTTCAAAAAGAGAGTTTGTTGACCGTAGATATTATTCTAAGATGATTTTAGTTGGGGTTCGGTCAAGGTAGATCCAAAAAACACAAATTTAAAAAATGTATTTTTTAATAAAGGATTATCTTCCAACATTTCGGCTTACATTGTAAGCCATCTTCAGGGCTGCCTATCATGAAGACGCGAGAGGACGTCCTGTCCCTAAGTTCACATTTCCATGACTAAAATATGAAATGTGAACTTAGGGACAGGATGTCCTCTCTCATCTCCATGATAGCCCTGAAGATGGCTTGCAATGTAAGCTGAAACGTCGGCAGATAATCCTTTATTAAAAAATACATTTTTTAAATTTGTGTTTTTTGGATCTACCTTGACCGAACCCCAACTAAAATCATCTTAGAATAATATCTACGGTCAACAAACTCTCCTTTTGAACAATATCTCTAGTAATTTGCAGATGAAAACAGTGTGGTTTCTACATCCAACCCCTCTAACAATTTGTAACATATATCTCCCTCCTGGTTCTCCCCAAGCGTTGCATGATCTCAGGTCTGTATACAACAAGTTACCAGAGCCTATAGGCGATTTCAATGCTAAATCAGAACTTTGGGGTCCAAGGAACAGCGCTAATGCCAGAGGGAAGGTCGTCGACACATTTCTGGCCTTTTCCAATCAGGTGGTTTTGAACGATTCTTCCCCAACATATTTGTAAGCAAGATCAGGTACTCTTTCTGCCACAGGCATTTAAATTGCGTCTCCTAGAATTTTTCCTAGATTTAATTTGGAAATTATTGAAGATACCTAAGTGTGAGACCACTTTATCATTAGTATTAAATTTTGGATTGCCTTAGTGTCCCCAATTTAAAAAAAAAAATGGGAGCTATGCGAAAAAAACTAGAATAAATATCAGTAGATTACTAAAATTTCGGATATTGGCGTACTTTCTTCAATTGTTGACAAGGTTATTATCAATATTAATAACAGATTAGTACATGCAACTAAAACTATACAATTGTCCGATCAAGAAAATTATTTCTGTCCTCCGGTGTCTCTCCAGCCTGTGAAAGGGTTACCAATTATTGTAAAATTGGTTAAGGAAAGAAAAAAGTAATCCCACATAATAAATATATACAAATAAAATAATAATATACAATATAAATTAATATAAAAAAATATACAACAATTAAAAAATAACTGTAATATATAAATATTTAAATTTTCGTGTTAGTGTATACCTCGCTTGATGAAGAAGCTTCCCAATGGCAGCACTCCTATATCACTGTTTACAATAGTTTGTTTTGTTTTTTAAATGATTATTATGAAGTGTTGGCAATGAGGAGGTCACGCGGTCATTTCCTATTCAAGCAGCGTGGTGGGTTATTAGGATGGGTATTACTAGATAGATTTTGGGCTAAAGGATTGGGATGCATGGAAAGGTCAGAGTGGAATTTATTAAAACGGGTTGTGATGACGTCTTTAACTAAAGGGATTTTAAGGTCATTGTGGAGTAGGGAGTTTGCGAAGTAGAAGGCACCCTTCTGATGCACCATCAACAATGATTCTTAGGATTTTGGATTGTAAGGACTGTATTCTTCGGATGTTGAATGGTTTAGCAGTTCCCCACAGTTCGACTCCATACGTCCAGATAGGTCTCAGTAATGTTTTATAAATCTTAAGTTTATTAGTCTCAGTTAAAGTTGACTTGCGGCATAGTAGCTTGTAAAGTTGTCCAAATCTCCTATTTAGTTCCTGTCTTCTGATTTTTGCATGTGTGTTCCATGTTAGTCGAGAGTCAAGATGAAAGCCTAGATACCTGACGCAGTCCTAAGTTGGGATAGGAATATCATCAAAGTAAATTTTGCAAGGTCGTTTCTTCCATGACAGCATTTGCCTTCGCTGACCTTAATGCGCCAGCACTGGCACCATCGATGTTTGTCCATGAGATGCCGTTGGAGATTTTTCCTGGCAGTATGTGAGTCGGCATCGGAAGAAAAGAATGGCTGGTCATCCGCAAAGACTGTAATGAATTTGTTAGGATGAGAGGGAATATCAGCAGTGTACAGGATGTAAACGATGAATTATTAAAGAAAATAAATGACGTCATTTTAGTTCAATAACTCCTTCTTTCAGATATCTTAACAACGCTTATCTAATTTACGTATTTATACGTTTTGCTTGCAAAAAGCTGTTCCTGGGTTCATGTTGAAACCTCCTTCCAAGATAGGGAGATTTTGGACGAAATCTGGGTCTTGACTTCGAGGACAAGGTCATGAAGAGGCCAACAACTATTACTGACTGGCTTAGTGCTTTTTATTTAAAATAAATCAGAGGTATTAATTTGTAATTCAAAATATTTGACTCCTCCATCAAGTCTTCTATCTGCGACTTTAATGCTGACCGGCAATGCTTGTCCAGATCGTTGCCACAACATAGTTCTACTTCTGAATAGGCAAGGGCCATTGTTCTATCCCCATCCGTAATTTTTAGTGAGTAGTATACATTACTCCAGCTGTGGAAATTTCCCCTGATATTATGAAACCGACTAGAAACTATTGTTTAATAAAATAAAAATAATAACTAAAAATTAGAATCAGAGAGAGGAAAAATGTATTTTGAATGTAATAATACCTAGTCAATCTATATCCAAAAATCTTTCTGGATTTTCTATATCCAAAATTCTATAATGTGTTTAGTAGATTTATTTGTGTTCCTCCTTCCAATGTCAGATAATACAATTACCTATATCTTCTAATCGAAGGATTATGATTACAATTTGTACCCCTTGAGAAATCTCTTATTTCATCCAATGGAATTTAACTATTTCTTTTCAGGAAAACATAAAATCCTTTACCTGCATATTAAGTTAAAAAATATTCTGAATTCTAATTTATTGGTTCTTTTTTTTCATACTTATTCTTTTCAGATTTCTTTTAATATAAACATTTTGAAAAATGGCTTGAGCATGACTAGACAGTTTCTAAGAAAAAAACTTATTGCTAAAAAAAAACATTTTCGTTGTCATCGTCTTTTGCATTCCTTTTCTCCTCTTTTTTCCCTAATGTCCATTTATGTAAAAATGTCCATCCCCTTTCAGTCTTTAAGAGTAAAAACCTCATGAATAGNTGTTTAGTAGATTTATTTGTGTTCCTCCTTCCAATGTCGGATAATACAATTACCTATATCTTCCAATCGAAAGATTGTGATTACAATTCGTACATTTGTACCCCTTGAGTTGAAATCTCTTATTTCATCAAATTGAATTTAACTATTAGTTTTCTAGAAAACATAAAATCCTTTACCTGGATATTAAAATAAAAAATATTCTGAATTCTAATTTATTGGTTCTTTTTTTCATACTTATCCTATTCAGATTTCTTTTAATGTAAACATTCTGAAAAATGGCTAGAGCATGACTAGACAATTTTATAAGAAAAAACTTATTGCTAAAAAAAAAAACATTTTCGTTGTCATCGTCTTTTGCATTCCTTTTCTCCTCTTTTTTCCCTTATGTCCATTTATGTAAAATGTTCCATCCCCTTTCAGTCTTTAAGAGTAAAAACCTCATGAATAGTCCCGTTATTGATTGTATTATAACAAAAATTCAGCGAGACTAGATGATGTATTCAATACTTGACACTTGAGGTTAAAATTTTAATTGACAAAGAATATTTAATTAAATTGTATTATGCTTTTATTTACTATACATTAAGTCTAAGCAAATCTGAACATTATTTTGCCGCTTTCTTTTTGATATTTTGGAATAGAGCACAAAAATAGCTTCACATTAGTGCACACTAAATAGTACTAACTGCATTATTTTTGTAGAAAAATATTAATTAAGGATAGTGAAAATAAATAAAATAGATTTTGCAAATGTGGGTTATATTTTTTCTTCTTAAAATCTATCTACAATTGCGCCAATAGTGGTAGTATATTAATGAATCGTAGATTTCAAAACATTGATTATTGCTCCTATTTTCCAAAATTATGAATCTAATTTTAAAAAATTCGCTTGATTTTAAGGTTAATTATTACAATGCTTACGTATTTTATTTTTTTGTCAATATATATTCACAGTAAATTAAGAAGGAGAAAAAATAATTTACGTTCAAATGGAGATTTTTTGACCGTAGAGATCATTAGTAGATGTTCTTTTGTTGGAGTTCGGTCTAGGTAGAAGGTCTACCTTGACCGAACCCAAACAAAAAAAAATCGGTCTACAGGTTGCCACCCTATTTTAAACACCCATGGCTCAGGACAAGATTCTATTTATAAATAAAAGATTGACCTGGGCGGGATTTGAACCCGCGAAGTCTGGATTGCGAGACACGTACGGATCCCCTGAGCTAGCCTGGCTCCTTTACTATAGGTTTAAATTTCCCTATGTTTTCACCATATTGCAATTGTTAGTGATATTCATGCATTACTTAATTATTATATTCAAATAAACATTTTATTTCAATCATAGCAAGGGTCTTTAAGTAACTGCTACTGACCACGTCTGCCATGGCTATGATACCTCTTATCACTTTCAAGTTTCCCAGCTCTATATCAGCCGAACATTGGCAGTCTCCTTCGGATGTATTCCCTCTGACCGTGGTTAGAGGCCGATCCATTCTGGCATCCTGGAATTCCCTGTCCAACTTTGCCCAGTCTATGACATGATCACATGGCGAAGTGTGGCCCACTTCCTTTCTTTAAGTTCGCCCTACAGTAGCACTTTCACTAATATCCCTCCGAGCTGTATCGCTATGTATACACTCATCGGTGGGTCACTGTCCCAGTCTCCAGGTTTATACTACTTTGTCGGTCTGGAAATATTGTTTTCCCTCCAAATGGCATAAAACTAGGGAATTTCGCCATTTTCTTTTCACTGTGGTTTATACTATACACTTAGTAAACTTGTTCACATAGGCTTCCACGGTCGTCAGATGTATATACAGTTTCTTCTTCCGGGTTGGACCGTGTCAAGTAGTTGCTAGTTTCCGAGCTTTCGCACATCCTGTGGTGGCTTCTTCAAGGCTGAATAGAGAATAGAACATTCTCTTTTTCATTCTCTATTCAGCCTTGAAGAAGCCATCACAGGTTGTGCGAAAGCTCGGCAACTATCGACAACATGACACGGTCCAACACGGAAGAAGAAACTGTATATACTTAGTAAACTTACCAATTTGGTTTTGAAATTTAGTCTTCTTGACTCAATGTGCGCAAACGACTTTTTCTGATAATTCTATTCTATCCAATCTCTTGCGNAATAAATATTTTATTTCAATCATAGCAAGGGTCTTTAAGTAACTGCTACTGACCACGTCTGCCATGGCTGTGATACCTCTTATCACTTTCAAGTTTTCCAGCTCTATTTCAGCCGAACATTGGCAGTCTCCTTCGGATGTATTCCCTCTGACTGTGATTAGAGGCCAATCCCTTCTGGCATCCTGGAATTTCCTGTCCAACTTTGCCCAGTCTACGACTTGATCACATGGCGAACTCCATGTTCCACTTCCTTTCTTTATGTTCGCCCTACAGTAGTACTTTCACTAATATTCCTCTGAGCTGTATCGCTAAGTATGCACTCATCGATGGGTCTCTGTCCCATTCTCCACGTTTATACTGCTTTGTCGGTCTGGAAATATTGTTTTCCCTCCAAATGGCATAAAACTAGGGAAATTCTCTATTTTCTTTTCACTGTGGTTTATACTATACACTTAGCAAACTTGTTCACATAGGCTTCCACAGCCGTCAGATGTATATACAGTTTCTTCTTCTGGGTTGGACTGTGTCAAGTAGTTGCTACTTTCCGAGCTTTTGCACATCCTGTGATGGCTTCTTCATGGCTGAATAGAAAATAGAACATTCTCTTTTTCATTCTCTATTCAGCCCTGAAGAAGCTATCACAGGATGTGCGAAAGCTCGGCAACTAGCAACTACTTGGCACGGTCCAACCCGGAAGAAGAAACTGTATATACATCTGACGACCGTGGAAGCCTACGTGAACATCTCACCAACCTGTACGGGGAGGATGTTGTTCAGAGGATGAAGAGCATCGAGTTTCTCTATTCAGCCCCGAAGAAGCCATCACAGGATGTGCGAAAGCTCGGCAACTAGCAACTACTTGACACGGTCCAACCCGAAAGAAGAAACTGTATATACTTAGTAAACTTACCAATTTGGTTTTGAAATTTAATCTTCTTGACTCAATGTGCGCAAGCGACTTTTTCTGATAATTCTATTCTATCCAATCTCTTGCGAAAGTGTTGTATTTTTTTTTTTTCCTTTCCCTCATATCTGTCCCTGTATTATTAGAATCGAAGACTTTACTGGCATACTTATGTCGTCAATATAAACCCCGATAGTTCTCTCCGTTTTTCTATTAATAATACTTTTTTTTTTTTTTTTTTCAAGAGAAGCGACATTATATTATATTAAGGAATGGACTTACTTTCTGTCTTGTGCTTCTATTGGTACCCACTTTTTTCCCCAATTCAGTATGTTATTGGAGTTCGTGGTAATCTGGTTTTCCCTAGTGTTGGTTACTTCTTCCTCAATCTAGACCCTCAGGCTTTTTAGATCCTGTTGAGGAATACATGGCTTGTCACGGCTCAAGTAGGAGTGTTATATCACGATAATCGCGGCAATTCGGGCCCCTTCGTTTTATAGGACAGCATTTTTATAGGACCTTGTTCTCAATTTGCTACGGGCTTTCCTCTACACATGTACTTGTGAACAATAGGAGAAGAGTGACCAGCTTGTTTGGTATATTAGTTTTTACATGTAATATGGCGTTTTTCAATCATTAAATTATTCATGACTCACAATTTATATTCTTGAGTAATTAGTATATATTATTTTTCTATTACACGTTTTCTTCCTTTTTTTTTTCCTTATTATAAACGATTCCATTCTAAAATACATCTGCTGAGTATTTCTAGTAGTTCTTCTTCCATCTTTTAAGTTGCTTTTTTACCGTGGCTAATAAGTGTTGCCATTTAGTACTTTTCTCGTAGAGGACATTATTTTTCTATTAAATTTTTATAAAAACAACCACTTGCTAATTCTTGAACATGTTTCCAAGTTCTCTACCTTTAGATAATATTTTATTTATACTCTTTTGTTGCATCATGGTTTTATTATTTCCAATAATGACTTTACTTTACTTTGGTTTACTCATGGCAGTAACGAGCACTGATTTACTGCTTCCATGCCTTTCAGCCTACTTCCAGTTATCTTCCATGACATTCTTTCGGGTGTTATTGGACCCTATTGGTCATTCACTGGTCTGAAAAAATGTCTCTTTTAATAAATACCATATATCTCCATTATGATATCTAAATTGGATTTTCTATTATTCTTCTTGTCTAATTTCAATATTTAGCTACAAATTCAGGATTTGGTTATTAATTTTGATTAAAGTTATTTGAGGTTAAAATTATAATAATCCTAAAATATTATGTATGGAAAATTATGTCTGATTATCTTCAGATATAGTTGACATTATTTAATGTTCCTTGGTTTTCAACTATTTCCCCTGTTGAAATACAGTTTAGAACAGTGATTGTAGTGATTTCTTGTTCCTAAGCTTATCAATTTATCTCTAAGGAAATCTGATCCCAGAAAAAATCTCAATACCTATCCATAGGGGGGAAGAAAGATTGGAATTTCACTCATTCGGTTTTATTCGTTTTTCCGAGTCATTTCAGGCGTTCGGTAAGAGGGAGGCGAGCAGACGAACAAGCCAGGAGGGGGGAAGCGAATGGAGATTCGCCGATCGTGGATGGATGTCTGATCCATCTTATTAGGAAGAGCACTGAAAGAGAGGGCGAGGGATTCCAGGTTTATCGGCGCTCGTAAGTCCTCCACCGTAACTGTAAATCTGCTGGTTTGAGGGCTGGTTCTCCCTGGAGTCTGCACCACTCTATCTATCCGTGGATGAATGTCTTCCGTATTCCGTAAAGATCCATACGTCTTGTACTTCACCCACCATACTGTCTCTCCTGTACTCATTCCCTCCTACCGGAGGACGTAGCTTATTGGCCCAACGCTGTACCAGTCATAATAAACGCTCTTGTAATTGCGGAAGCTAGGTTAACTAATTACAGTTCTCTTTCGCCTGAACAGTTCCCAGGAAAAATGACTCGTAAAGGAATAATTGTATGAACCTGTGAGCGTGTAGCTCGTTAAAGCCGGACCTGCTCCGCCCGTACTGATTCCTAAGGTTCTTTCTGGAGTACTTCCATTTTATGAGTTAATCATTAAAATGTCACAGAACATAAACATTAGGAGTTGTACATTACACGTAATATGTTCTAATAATAATTTAACTAATAGGTATAATAAAGATAATTGTAATTATTTAATTGGGTCTACCTTCCCGCGCCCATAATTTATTTTCCGTTATTAAAGAATTCGTCGACAAATTTCCTGAAGAAAATACTTAAAAACTGCTTTAGGTCTCTATTTTAAGACTTGTTCCCCCTGAATTGAAAACACATTAATATGCGAATACGTTTTGAACAGATCTTATGTTTCCGGTATCATTTTTTGCAAGTCCATATGAGGTTTTTAGAAAGTATGCAGAGATTCAATTTTCTATTCATTCCTTGTGGAATCAATAGCACTAACGTAAAATGTTTCAAGTAAACTGACCTAGGACGCAAAACTGAATAATTTATTTTTTTTTACCTGCCCTTGTATTACTTATTCTTTTCTTGCCTCGGCTCTGATTCAGTCACTTTACTGTTAGTTTTCTTGGTACTTATCTATTTCTATACTGATCATGCTAAAATAATCCACCCGAACTACAACTCCCTCTCTTCAGAGGGTTCAGAGGGTGTTGAATTAATTTCGGAAATATGGTAGTGAATTTTAAGAACCTTGGTGCATTTCCTTCAATTCAACCGCAACACTAAATGTATATCTACCATTTATATTTTATTTTTTAAATTAAGAGGCCCAATTACAAAATTACATTCTCAAATATCTTTTTTAATATTGGTCTTTTTTTAATGTCATAGAACATAATTTTTTTAAATTACATTCTACGACAATTTTGTTTTACCTCTTTTTTGTAAGGCTAATAATACCGAAGATAATTTAAAAATAAAATATAATTTAAAAATGGCGTTAATGACCAAAGATTGACACGCCTTTAAAAAAAAGAAAAAAAAAACTGTTATAATTTTTCATAGTACCAACGTGAATAGTTTGAACTTGGGGCTAATTAACAATTACTATTCTAGACTTAATTGTTTCTTATTAAATTACAGTATTATTTTGCAATTTACTTTTTCTTTTTCCCTATAATTCATAGTATATTCAAAGAGTTTTAAGTTAAACATTTGGTTAACTGTCTTTATATGGAAAAAACAGTAGTACATTTATTAGAATAATTAATTTAGCTTATTCAGCACCCAAAGGACCAGGATAATATTAATTGTTAAAACTTTAAGAGAAACTATTGACACTTACGTAAAAAGTTATTGATTTGGCTTTGTGGAGAGAGATTGTCTATCAAACTAATCAAACAGCCGCATCAAAAATTAACTCGTTATCCTGGAGGGCTGGTCGAACTCGTTTGGTAAGGAGCTTATGGTATCAGGAAGAAGGTTAGTCCCTTCATGATCCAACACCACTTACCACTGATCCCTTCTTCATTGGATTTCCGAATAGCTATCTTCAGGGCTCCCTTCATAATAACCTCGCGGTGGTACATCTTACAAGCAGCGATATCCTGTTTGTCATTTTCAGGAAACATGATCATATCCGACTATGAGTAGTCTAAAATAGAAATCCGACTATTAGTAGAAGACTAACAATTTTTAGTGCAAGGCAACAGAATAAAAAATCTAACTGTCCCAGCCAGGACTCGAACATGGATATTCTGCTATCCGGGCCGGTGCATTTTCCTTTTATGCTACCAGGACAAATCTTATAAGTTATTAAATTCCCCGCACTAGAGTCGAGAGTCTATTGTTAAAATTTACGTGGGATTAAATACCACCAAAAAAAAATTTGTAGTATAAAACTATGTATCTTATTGGCCTTAAATATTTTTAGTAGTTTCAGGTAAAACCTTACTATGAATCAACCAACTTCTCTGGTTTAAAATTGAATTTTAATGGAAATTCAAATCATGATGATAATTGTGGTAATGTAATACTACATTTCATTATTAATTTGAATCCTTCAGGGAGCTAGGAAAAAAAACTCTCTGCCTCAGCCGGGGAGGTTAAGAGTTTTTTTTTTCAAGCTTGTTGTACGATTCAAATTTAATGGAAATTATTGGCGCAGAAGTTTATTTAAAGTTCTAATGCGATAGTTGGTATTATAGACTCCATATTCCTAATAAAAACAAAAACTAATTTCGTAACATAATCATAAAAATTATTTTTACTATTATTGTATTATTTATCTACCTATCATTTACATCTCAATGTTTCAGCCTCTAGGTTACTTGTAAGTCTCAACATTATTGTGTTTTGTTCTCTAATGTTGTATGTCAGTTTCCTAACTAATTGTTGTTCCTTTAGAATTAAATTTGAATTTTAAGGGTTCTCGCAAACTTCAATGCTAATTTGTCAATCTTTCATTTTTGATTAGGCAAATGAAAGTTGGGTAAATTGAGTATAAGATTGGTAGAGTATAAAATTACTTTTATTGTATTTTGTTGAAAATATGCCCACTTTACTAATCACCTATTATTAACCAGCACATTACTAGATACAAAACTTGTAGAAAGTAATTAATAATAAAGTTAATGAGAGGGAATAAAATAAAAAAATCTATCTGTCCCAGTCAGGAATCGAACCTGGATCTCCTGCTATCCGGAGATAGAGGGAATTTAATGAGATATCTAGCGCGTCCTGGTAGCATAACTGGTAAGTGCACCGGCCCGGGTAGCAGGAGATCCAGGTTCGATAGATTTTTTATTCTATTCCCTCTCATTAATTGTTTAAAANGACCGTAAGGGATCTAAAAAGATGTTCCAATAAGTTTCTTCATTATGAATATTCCTTTTGGGGCGCCAGGCTAGCTCAGGGGATCCGTACGGGTCTCGCAATCCTGACGCCGCGGGTTCAAATCCCGCCCAGGATATCCTGAAAGGAATTTTATTCCTGAAAAACGACACTAGCGGTTTCAGAAAAGCTACGAAATGTTTCAATTTAATTTTACAGCTTAAATTTTGATTAGTGCATAAAGCACAATATCAAAATAATTCATTTATTTTTTTTATTTTTTTAAATGGAGTGGAGATTTCTCTTTATATAAAACTACAAATTTTGACGTCGCGGGATCAAATCCCGCCCAGGTCAATCTTTTAGTTATAATATAGAAGCTTGTCCTGAGCCATGGGTGTTTAGAATGGGGTGGCAACCTATAGATAGCCCCTCCCTCCAATGACCCTTAGTGGTTGCAAGGGAGGCTAACACA
>KZ809715.1:47046-58187 GCA_000696205.2 Oncopeltus fasciatus
AGGGGGGTGTGGGGGGGGGGATATTTATATTTTTTTCTGATTCTTTGAATTTTTCTAAGAATATATATACCTTTGAAAACTTTTTCTGACCAGTAGAACCGGAGATATGAATTTTTAAACATATAATAACTGGCGGGCCTAATCTAAACAAGACCCCTCATATTAACCTCTCATCTTAATCTCTTCAAATTAAAAAAAAAAAATATGTAGGTAATTTTACTAATGTATTCTCTGTTTTTGTCCAATAAGATGTTTATAATCTTGTTTGTTCTCTCGAGTTATTTCGATGAACTGTTTTACAGGTATCTAAAAACCTCGACTATTAGACTTTCCTTCTCAATAAGCTCAGTAAAGAAATAGTAACTGAACAAACATAATGATCAAAAATTTTAAAAAATGAGTTCAAATAAAAAGATTAGTTAGCTTATTTATTTAGTTTTGTATATATTTTTAATAGTAACAGTATATTGTAAATCATTTCCCGAATGAACAAATGAGATATGAAGTAACTGTTTTTCCAATGACAAACTTTGGGAATAACTGTAGGTAATATACCCATTCAAAAAGAGGACATTTTGGTGAAAGACATGAACACAAAAAACATTACTAAAAATCCCGTCGAAGCTGCTTAATGAAACCAATTCATACAAGAGATGCCAATCCTTTTGTATTTAATGAATATTTGTACTTTCCAGTCATGTAAACACAAATCCTCCGATCCTGCTATATACTAAATCTACCCAATCCTTCGGCATTTAAAACATATATGCTAGTTTTTATTTAAGATAAACTAACTGTGGCTTTTAGGCTAGTAATTATAATTTAGAGTTCCTCTAAACCCCCACTCTTATTTGTACTCCAGTGCTACTACTGTTCTAACTCCTGGAACATTTATTTTTTCTAAAAGAAAATCTGTGAAGAATATAATTGCTCTAAACAAAATATTTTACTGGGACGAGAAAAAAAAATGTATTTACCTCAAACTTGACATTTGAGGTTATCCCATAACTCCCATTGGTCCGTTTGAGCTCATAACGAAATCAGCTTTTTTTTTTTTTTTCATAGATACTTGCCAAATTTAATTTTTAAAAACTAAACTATACTAAACTTATACACACGCATAAATAAATAAATATATGTTAGTAACTGTCAACCAAACTGTCTAGTAGGTTTCTTAGTATACATTTAATTATATTATTATTATACAAATTTAAAGTTTTTTTAAGAAAAATATAATCAATGAAAAATTAAATATAAAACTTGATAGGATTTGAGAAAATATTGATAAAATTTGGAAAATATCTTGAGAATAATGTTTATAATTCACTGAAATCAACACAGAAGCGGACTGTTGCTGAAAACAATGATTTTGATTCACGACATGATAGTGATGCGTTACTTTGAAGCCTTTTGAGAGACTTTAGTTCCATATGCATATCAGCAATAACGGAATACAGTAAAACTTTGCTCACTTTAAATCTTGAACGTTTTAATGTTAAAAAGAATGAAAATGTGTCACCGTCTTAGCCTTCCAAGGGTCTTCCAAGCTTCCATTCTCAGTGGGATCGAGTCTCGTCTTGCGGAGACTTTTATCGAAAAAAAAAGCTTTTTTTGTTTGGAATAGGGTTGTGACCCATAGTTAGACTCTCTTTTCTTGGTCCTTTGGGTATGTAAAAGATAAAATAACAGAAGTTAGTAGATGTTATTTTGGGTTCGGTCGAGGTAGATCCAAAAAAAAAAAAAAATTNTTTTTTACAAATTTAAAGTTTTTTTAGAGAAAAATATAATCAATGAAAAATGAAATATAAAACTTGATAGGATTTGAGAAAATATTGATAAAATTTGTAAAATATCTTGAGAATAATGTTTAGAATTCACTGAAATCAACCCAGAAGCGGACTGTTGCTGCAAACAATGATTTTGATTCACGACATGATAGTGATGCGTTACTTTGAAGCCTTTTGAGAGACTTTAGTTCCATATGCATATCAGAAATAACGGAATACAGTGAAACTTTGCTCACTTTAAATCTTGAACGTTTTAATGTTAAAAAGAATGAAAATTTGTCACCGTCTTAGCCTTCCAAGGGTCTTCCAAGCTTCCAAGCAACTTTTATCGAGAAAAAAAGCTTTTGTGTTTGGTATAGGGTTGTGACCCATAGTTAGACTCTCTTTTCTTGGTCCTTTGGATATGTAAAAGATAAAATAACTGAAGTTAGATGTTATTTTGTTGAGGTTCTGTCAAGGTAGATCCAAAAAAATTCAATTTAAAGAAAGATATTTTTTATTATTTGCTGATGTTTCGGCTTACATTATAGGCCATCTTCAGGGCTTTCACGAAGGTGAGAGACGACATCTTGCCACCTGAATCCCATGTTCATAACCTCTACAATCAAAAACTCTCTATTTAAGATAAATAATTAATTTAAGACATCTAATAAGATTGTTCGATAGATATTAAATAAAATTTTTTGAATTTTGAATAGCGTCTTCATAACTATGCTGATTACCTTTAAAAAAATTTGCTACATATAGGTTTAAATTTAATAATTTTTTGTTTAATTTTGAATGGGTAGTTTCGAAATTAAACAAAAAATGTAACATACTTTCTCCTTAATTATTCTCTTTTCCATAAATATAGTGATGCTTCTCAACTTTTTCATAAATTAGTTTTGTCTTATATTTTGAGTGGTTTATACTCAAAACTGACACAATATTGACTACTGAGTTTTTAAATTGAACCATATCTACTTCTTTTGATAACATTTAAACAGAATCATACTTACTTCCTTTGATAACATTTTCCTCTCAGACTCAGCCCTTCTCAAGCTCATCAGCTTCTTTTTAGTTACTCTCCTTTCTTCCTTTAAACGATTCAGTTCTTCATCTTTTGCTTTTAATTCTTCAATTTCCCAATCCTAAACAAATCAGAGCTTATTAACTTAATTTTGCTTCTCTCTTAATTTCATTCATCCTGATTCAGTCTCAATATTTTCTAAATGATAATATTGATTGAGAAAAAAATTATAACTCACTTTAAAATTTGGTAACTCTTAATGACTCAAAGATAACAAACGTGAAATTTCAAGAAATAAATCTGTTCCCATCAACAGAAAATAAGGAATTTCAGCAATAACAATTCTGCATTAAATAATTGTAAGATTACTTTTTTTTCTTTTTTTATAACCTTTATTTTCATATTACATTCTGTTAAAAATAAATAAAAACATTTTGTAATTTGATAACAATAAATAATAGAAAAAAATGACATTAATGAAAGTCACATTAGGAGAGGAGGTGACCAGTGACACCACTCTCAAGATTACTGAGAAGATAAATTAGATTACTTGAAAGTAAGATTATTTTCCAACTAAAAAACTACGCCTAAAGTTTGATTATATTTTTGGTAGGGGTACACTTTTTACTTTGGGTGAATTTGTTCAGTCGCAGTAATTCCAATGATTTTTCAACTGTATCGATCAGCTATTTTCCTAGGAAATGGAGTATTAACCAAAAGAAGTAAAAGTAAGCTTGTAATCAAGTATCTCAACTCAGGTTATNCCATTATCTATTCAAAATAATATATATCCTTATATTTAAAAAAAAATAACAAGTTTTCCGTGATATAAAAAATGATATTGATAAGAATTTTATTTGGTATTAAAATAACAACAGAAGAACAAAGCCTTGTGTTGAAACTTTATTTATTAATGCTACCAGTAACCGAGAAAATTAACAAAAAAAATCTATCTTGAATCAGAAAATCTCTGGCATCTTGAATAACAAAAGAAAGTGGCCAAAATGAATATTTTATGAAATTTGTGTAATGAATATTTTATGAATCATCTAAATAAAGGAAGTGAAAACCAGGTATAATGAAATACAAAAGAAGAAATATTCTAAGAAAATGCTTTGAAGTACTTCTTTTTTATTCAAAATACTGGTCAAATTACTAATGTATGTAATTCAATGTCCCACTGAACAGCATCAGTAATTTATTAAAGACTTCTTTGGAAAAATTAATTGGTTGCTTGATTAATGAAAATTGAGTAGGATACATTTCGGGAAAATTTAGGTTTGGTAAAGTGACACCTCTTCATAATAAAAATAACTATATTTGTTAATATTATTAAGCGATAATAAAATTTACAAATATAGTTAAGGATAAAGTAGATAAAAATAAAGTTTTAGCCGTTTTTGCAGACTTTGAAGAGCTAAAAGAGAAAGTTAGCGGTCTTTATTGATAAAAACAAACAAAACTCATTATATAAATAATTCATTAAATAATAATTAACAGCAAATTGTGATTAAATATTTCCATTTATATAAGTTTAAAATTAAAGGTAATGAATCTAAGCATTTAGGTATTAGTTTAAAAAATATAATACTTTAAGAGGACAAAAATACTAATTTCTTAGTAGTAGTTCTATATAAAAATTTAAATTGGACAATAAAGATAAAATCTTGGGATTGTAAAAGAAGGGGTATGGTATTGTAAAAGAAGCTTAAGATAACAATACAAAAAATTTTATAGATAAAAGCGGGTTATTAGAAACATTTCTAATTAAAATGACATGTCATCATGCAGAGGTTCTTTTAAAAGAGTGAAAATTATGTCCCCTGCATCTGTTTATGTTTACCCAACTCTTAAACAAATTAAAAAGAATATTCTGTACACTCCACAGTTATAGACCCCTCAATAAAATTATTTATTAACCTATAACAGACATAATTTTATGAAAAAATAATAGTTTCTTGGGGAGTTCTGTTTAATTTTGTACCAAAAAGAAAACTCCAAACTTCAAAAAATCACAAGACTTTTAAGATGATGTAATAGAAGTTAATAACTTTACAGCATTAAAATTTTTTTCGTAATTAAACTTTAAAAATTAGCTTATATCTTATAACAATATATGTAGTATTACATATTAGCCAAAGTGAACGATGTTTGCGTTACATACTGTGACAAGTTATGTTATTTCACATAAATGCGTGATTTGTAGTGTATATCATGATAAGTTACGTTACATAAGTGATATATATATATATTCCCCATTCGAACGAAACTTGAGGTNATAATTGATATTTATCAGTTATGATATGATTTATCATATATTTATTTAGATTTCTTGAATATAAATAAATAAAAATTTTATTCTACATATTACAAGATCTTGTTTTTAACTTCTAAGTAGACTTTGTGAAGAATCGAATATATATTTTTCAAGTCATGTCAGTAGTTTTATTTTCTTTTGAAAAATCTACTGATAGAACAATGTAAACATTACATAACGTTACATATAAAAAATGTTTTCTTCGGCGATGAAAACATTTAAATAATAATTTTTTATTGATTAATGCATTTGAAGAACGGTGAGATTTGAGTAGCACGCCTGTATTGAATCTGTTTGTAGGGGAACTGATTGATAAATCGATAGGACGGGAATGTATCATACCGGAGTTCTTCCACTTATGTAAAGTAAGAATGTCCACTTTCCTCAATGTCTCTTTTGAATAGATTATCGATTTTTGAGTACATTTCTCACATCAATCCTAAACAGACATTTCCAAAATTGCTTTTGAAGCATTTTAGACGTCACTTGAAAATAAATCATTCAAAAATATTTTCGCTAGTGAGTTAGTGAAAGATACAATTGAAATGGATAGATAGAACAATACTAATATTTTAAGTTTATGTATGTGGGTATTTTATACTGTTTTAGACTTATACATTTCGAAATCAAGTAACACAATATGAAAGATACATCAATAGAATATTTGGAGTAAACCGTATTTGAATTCTCTAAGCTTCTGAACGAATGAAGAATATAGTAAAGAACATATCCCATATTAAAACTAATTAGCCCATAAATCAGGAAGTTAGGTTAACAAAAGACGTTCAGGTTTTCACTCAGAATACAAAAAAATATTTAGCTAAGTTACTTCCTTTTACATCCAAGTTATTGAAAATTTCCATTTGATAGTTGCAGGGCATGTAAACTCCTTTAAATAATATTTATTTTTTTAATTAACAACTCTGAGTTGTGTTTAATGACTTAAAACTAATTATCACTCCCGCTGCAGCTAAAGTCACAATTAATACTTAAAAACTTTTTTTACTTTTACTTTTTTTTAACGAAATGTCTATGATATAATTAGTATTACATAAAAGTTTAGTCATCTTGATAGTTGCGAAATAAAATTTTCTAAAACATATGTTCTCCAATATTTTTAGGAAAAATGTTTATAAATGTAGATATTAAGTATTTAGCGTACCATGGTAGATCATTGGCGATTACTCTCTACATTTCACTCTTATTTTCTTAACATTTCAGGTCAGGCTTAGTGTGATCTCATCTTTAACACCCATTGCTTTTCCAGCTTGTAACATGGAATATGTCATATATCTACTCTATGTCTATCTACCTCTGCGTATCCTAAGTCCTTCTATGTATATCAACTTGATAAAAGCAAATTTTCATGCAAATTTTTACTTGAATACCCACTCATTCTGGATGTGTCGCTAAAATTCCAGTCTTCCTTCTTTAGAAATCCTTCTTTATGCATAAGTAACGAGTTTCCTTCCAGTCTAAGACTGCTCTTTTTGCCTGGAAGAAAGTTGTGTCTCTGCCTTTTCAAATACCATTTAAATCGCCATTCCCCCATTACTCTATTGCTCGCTCAGATATAGGAAAATCACACCTGTTAGAATCCAGGAAAATCTCCCTATTCATAATTCAGAATGTTAAAAGCGATTTTCCCTGAACTGTCCTCGATGGTTTTCCTTTTCAAACTTTGTGACTTGCCCAAAATATTTGGATAATGGAAATTTTAATATGAATGATTTTTTATTTTCTAGAAGCAATAGGCAATTATAGTTTATTGGGAACGAAAGAGCGAATAATATGTGTTTGTATACATTTCTCCGTTTGCCACACCATTTCTGGATGCTATCAAGATGATCTTGTAGGTTTTTAGAAGCAGTTTTAGGATCGGGGTTGAAAGATAGGATAGCCTTGTCATCTGCAAATAGAGCTAAGAGGGTACTTGGATGGGTAGGGATGTCAGCAGTGTACAGTATAAATAGGATAGGTCCAAGCACACTACCTTGAGGAACTCCCAATTCGTATACCTTTAAATAGAATTTCTTCCTGGGTTTTCTATAAAGGTTAAGTTAATTATTATTTTGCGAGTTTCCGCGATTTTCCTCTGAATGTTTAGAGGAGGATAATCTTTTTAATATATAAACACATGAATCGAAAAAGAGACATTGGGGTTTAAATAAGCCAGAACACTTTTAGGAGAGAATTTACATAATAAATATCCTTATTATGGTAAGGAAACAAAGCAAGTAAAAATTCGATGTACCGATGCCGGGAGTATTCACCAAACATTGGTTTACAAAGAGAATAAAGACGGGTGGCCATTCAGTTTACATTATCAAAGAGAAAAGTACTGTACCCTGACTGAGAAAACTCCCGCTAAACCGGAACTGGGGAGCTTGCACGTCACAAACACTGCTTCTTTGATCTAACTTAAAGAAAAAAAAAAGAAGAAATAATTACATTCTTCATTTCACTGACCCTCCTCCCTTTACATTAGGCAACC
Organism: Oncopeltus fasciatus; assembly: GCA_000696205.2. Lineage (NCBI taxonomy): Eukaryota > Metazoa > Arthropoda > Insecta > Hemiptera > Lygaeidae > Oncopeltus > Oncopeltus fasciatus. Next base: position 54,654 of record KZ809715.1, read on the forward strand.
TGTTCCTTTGTTCCCTCGAAATATTTATGCAAGAATAACAATGAATAAATTTACAATCATGTGATTAATCCAAAAGTCAAATAACTTGATTTATGGACCATATCATTTGAAACTATTGAAAATATTCATTATACTGATATATAAAAACAATAAAACGCATTTATATATGTAAATATATATAGTGTGTGTGTGTGTGTCATTCACATTATAAAAATATTAATAAAATGGTATTGGTGAGAAAAATTATAACCGAAATGGACGATTAGCGAGAGATAAAAATTTATAATCGTTATATCATCTTTACAAGTTACATAAATTTTATACAAGGTAATAAGTTTAAATGCAATTTTCTTATGTTTATATTACATGTAGTTTTTACGGTAAACGCTTAATAAGAAAGATAATTACGAATGTAACTACAAACTTTAATCGTCATACCTTTTACACTCGTGCTTGTAAATTAAATTTCCTGATTTAATTTTATTTATATTCATCTGAAATGGAACATGGGCAAACTTTGAATTAGTTGTGACGGAATTTTTTTTTTAAATTGCATGAATATTATTCTTAATCAGCTTGATGTTTACACTGTTGACTTGCGTAGTGAATCAGTGATTGATATCAGTGGCTCTCGCGTTATGAAGAAGAGACTCTTTGTTCTTCATAATGCCCTAAAATCAAAACAATAATAGGATTAAACTATTTTTTGTGATTGGTCAAGACTACCTGATTCAATTCTTAGTTTATTGTGTACAATCAGAGAAACTACAAGACAAAACACTTTTCACATTACTTTCTCCAGTCGAAAACATCTTATTATGGAATCCTCTTGCCGCAAATTTAGTAAAAGGTAAGACATTTTTCTTTTGTCTTATATTTGAGCCCTTCTTCATATCTAAGGCCCTAGCTTTGACTTTTTAAATCTGTAATTTCATTTCAACATATCAATAAAGTGTACTCATATATAGACCCAATTTCTTAATTGTAAAGTTAATAAGGGTTTTGAATAAATGAAATACTTTGAGCTTGAATAATGGTTTCACTTTTTTCTTAATTATCACTGTGTAAAGTCTGCATTAAGGCAATTTTTTTCCATAACAATTCCTGAATGCGTCCATTATATAAATATTTGATGAAATATGAACTTTAGATAGTAACCGTAAGTCATTTTTCATAATTTTTTTTTTTTTTGCATAAACTAAAAACTTTTAAAATATTACTTTTTCAATTTGGTGCATCCTTCCTTTTCTAATTTTAGTTCTCAGCTAACCTATTAACGGTTTGCTACTACCAATTTAAGCTACTCTTCTTTGTAAAGAGTAAGAATGCTCAACTGTTAATTTTAAGTTCAAAACTTTCTTCCAATCAATCAATGATTAAATTTTATACTCAGGATTTGTAAAACTATTCTATCATAATAAAGATGAATTTCAAGAAGGTAGTAGAAAACAAATATTTCCTTTTTATTTTTAGAATATTTTTATTTAGCCATACAAAATATTAATAATATTTGAATTAGGGTAATTAAATGACTAAATATATAACAAAATTATCTTAATGAAATAACTGTATATCTTAATAAAGGGAGCACAAATAAACATTTAGTTGATATCAATGAGATTTGAAATATAAACAATCATACTATATCAGTCCAGTTATAAATGATGAATACTTTAATTAGAAAAAAAAAGAAGCAATTGTCATTATCTCTTAAAACTTAATTCTTCTTTGCTCTTATAGTTTCAACAAATGAGTTATTTACTTATATAATATACAACGAACATAAAACAATATAATATACTTTAAAGTTTATATTTTTGGTCACTTTCTCCCACATTAATATGATAATTAATGTATACTTTATTAGTGGAGTTTATCTATTGTATGTCATGTTTGTGTTTACTACCAAATCAAATGACACTTATGCCATTAAATGACATTACCAGTCATTATTCTTTGTAATAAAGCTTCTTGAACATTATCTATGAAAGATGATATATACATTATCTATCATCGATTCTGTGGAATAAATTTATTGGTGAATGTATCATCTTTAAGGATTGACCTCTCCTCCCATCTCCCGGTATGTCTAAGGCAATTCCAATAGCCATTATCTTCAATAACTTAATTCTTCTTTGCTATTATAGTCTCTACAAATAAGTTATTTATTCTTTCTATGCCCATTCTTCATAAAATAAAATAAAATGAGTNTTATATTTTTGGTCACTTTCTCCCACATTAATATGATAATTAATGTATGCTGTATTAATGGAGTTTTTCCAATGTATGTCATGTTTGTGTTTACTACCTAATGAAATGACACTTATACCATTAAATGGCATTACCAGTCATTATTCTTTGTAATAAAGCTTTTTGAACATTATCTATGAAAGATGATATATATACATTATCTATCAACGATTCTGTGGATGAAATTTATTGGTAAATGTATCATCTTTAAGGGTTGACCTCTACCCCCATCTCACGGTATGTCTAAGGCAATTTAAATAGCCATTATCTTCTATAACTTAATTCTTCTTTGCTATTATAGTTTCTACAAATAAGTTATTTATTCTTTATATGCCCATTCTTCCTAAATTAAAATAAAATTAGTAAATATGCTTAATTTGCGCGCACCTACATGACTGACGTTTTTATGCAACACTTCCATCTCTGATTGTATCATTTTTGGGGGGAAAGAGAATACAGTTTTTTATCATTATCTTAATGAAATAACTGCATATAATGGGAGCACAAATTAACATTCAGTTGCTATCAATGAGATTTAAAATATAAACAATCATACTATATTTGTCCAGTTATAAGTGATGAATACTTTAATTAGAAAAAAAAAGTTTGGTTTACCATCCATGTATACTTAATATACGTTGCTTAATTTGTATCTCTGTTTTTTTATATGACTTTGTATTAAATTCTTATAAAATGGTTTTAAAATTAAAATTGCCCCTATCAATATTTATTTTGAAAAATTAGCTAATGTATAAATGTTAGTACTTACAGTTAACAAAGCTCATTTAACCGTGATAAATAGTGTTCTCATGGAGCCATGGGAGTTAGGCACCATGTGAACGGAGATACTATCTGAATTGAGGAAGAATTTCCCTCTTACCTCTGTCTCAAACGCAGCACTCTCTCCCTGAATCGTTCAGTGGCTCACTTCAAGTTTATTAGGAACGGGTGTCGGTTCTTTAAACATTGAGAGAGAGGTTTTTTTCAGGTTACCTTTAATTATGTCCGCGAAACACATTATTCGTGGGTGGTGGGATTCTGTCTCACACGAATAATAAGCGAAACTCACCTACGAACCAGTAAACAAAGTTTATAATTTTTTTTTTTTTTGTGGTATATCCCACGTAAATTTTAACTTTTAAATATTTTTATTTGTGGTTTTATTTATCCCACGTAAATTATAAATAATTCATGAGAGGGAACAGAATAAAAAAATCTATCCGTCCTCGCCAGGAATCGAACCTGGATCTCTTGCTATCCGGGCCTCGCGTGCTGACCATTACA
>KZ809716.1:7419-20333 GCA_000696205.2 Oncopeltus fasciatus
TTTAACACAATTACTTACCTCTATATCTGTATAGGCAGTATTGCTGTGCATTATTTTTCAACATTTCCAGTTTACTGAACCATTGTCAATATTATTTGATGATTTCTCCAAACGATATGCCTAATTTCTATATAAAATCTAGTTCACTTATATTTCAGTTTTTTTCAATGTTTATTTTATTTTTTTATGTAAAAAAGTTAATCCATCTATAATGATCTGTAAGAGCAGTGAAAATTTATAAGGGATAATGTAGTTATGAAGTTATGTCTTTTTTAGGTACAGAAGTCCCATGAAACGCACTATTAATGATTCACTAAAATTTAGTAAGTACATTAGTATCACACATTTCCAGTTTACTGAACTATGTCAATTATATTTGATAATTTCTCAAAAAGATGTGCCCAATTTTCTATATAAATACCAAATCACTTATATTTCAGTTTTTTCCAATGTTTATTTTATATTTTATGTAAAAAAGTTAATCCATCTATAATGATCTGTAAGAGCAATGAACAATTATTAGGGATAATATAGTTATGATGTTATGTCTTTAATAGATACAGAAGTCCCATGAAACGCACTATTATTGATTCACTGAAATTTAGTAAGTATATTAGTATCACAAGCAATCAAGCAAATACAACAATTATTTGGCATTATATATATATATACACGTATATGTATTTTCCAATCAGTAGATAACGCTACTGGCATTTGTATCGGTAGCTATTACTAAAAGAAGCAATTACTGATGTACCATATGTTCTAGATATGTTATGCCTGTTTGGTTGGTCTCTAGATATGTTATACCACAGAGGGGTGGGACTACTGACCTACTTATGCTCAATGGATTTCAGTTATAATGGCTAGTAAGTTTATTAGGCATTCCAAATTGTTGTTTTTTTTTTTGTTTTTTTTAATGGCGTGTCAACCTTTGGTCATTAACTCCTGGGGGATATTTTTGGATGCGGGAAGATATTTTCAAGAAGAAGAATTTCTTAGCAATAGGTCATGGTGAGGTGTAATGAATTGTTAAAGCGAATAGCTATTATGTGGATGGACATAGTAATTTCTTTGTGCATGGAAACTATAAAATTTATAAGAAAGAAAAATTTTAGAGAATTGAAAAAAAAAAAGTATACTGCAAATGCATCTAGATAAGATTTAATAGCCTACCCTCTTTCAGAAAGTTCATTACAGAGTCGAACGAGTCTTTATCGTCATCCAATAGAATGATTTAAACATTTAAAATGTATCTTTAGGATCTTGACAAACGCCCCCTTGTTTTTGCTACTATGATTGAATTAGAAATCATGGAAGTGATAATAGCCGAAAAATAACACAGGAATACCAGAGCATGGTGCGGAGGAACCAAGCAGCTAGTGGAAGATATGCATTGCAAAACTTCCTCTTCTAATATTTCAGTAATGACATCTAACAAATTTAGTGCCTACTCAATGTATAGTTATGCATACTTATAGCTATATTTATTTACATATGAAAAATAAATAAATAAAATGATTCAAATAAGTTGAAAGACCCATTATTTGACTAAAACAAAGTGAGCTGGTTGACGTTCATGGAAAAAAAAAAATCTTTTATCCAACTTTTAAAATAATTGTTTTAATGAATAAATGAATACAAATCACTTGTCACAGCTGATTTGTAAAATAAATATTTTTCAACAAGATTTTCCGTATATTTTCTTGACAAGCGAGAAAGAAAAGAAAAAGTAAATAATTTTCATGCTTAAGTCATGATTTAGTAACTGTAGAGCAAAGGCCCCCCTCCCCTCCCCCTAATAACCCCTATTTGCACTGAAACAGCCCTGAAATTTAGTTTAAAACTTTGGCGAAAATAAAAAAAAAAATGTTTGGTTTATTAATCAATTTTTAATTCTTCAGTTTCCAAGACTCACTGACTATTCTCTTCTAAAAAAATTCGTCGGTCAACTAATGATCTCCAAATATGAACTTCTATTATAAATAAGACTATTAGATACAATATTAAATACATAAAGGGGGGGGGGACAAATAAGTGTACATAACCGTATTACTAAGCAAGTGAGATCCAAATCCACGCTTTTACAAAGGTTTTCAAAACTTTGACCCCTGAGGAAGTTCAAGAGAGAAACCTGAAGAAAACTAAGCAATAGGTGATTCCTGTCACAATTGTGCCCTAAATTCTTGGGGGGACATTAATCTCCTTGATAGACTATGCATGAAAGTAGCATTATATGAGGAGGGAGGGTTTCCAATCTCCCCTGGAAGGAATATGTAGGGCATGAACATGTTCTGCGTCAGAATCCAATTGATAGAAATGTAGAAACCAGGTTAGAACGACAACATACTGCAAAATAGAGTAATATGTAAATTTACTGTGAACTAAAACAAAGCAAAAAAACAAAACAAAAAAACAAAACAAAAAACAATGGGTTTAGAGCAGATTCTGAATGAATAAGAAGACATCCCGGACAATCTAGATCCATAAAGGCTAGACTTTATCAAGAGAAGATATGAAGAATAAGGAGCTTCTAGCAGAATAACCTCTGTTTAATTTATATAACTAGTTGATAAATAAGTGTAGAACAATATGAAGAATAGTGAATGAAATTAAATAAGTTATAAATATAATTTTTTGGGGCATTTAACCCCACGTAAATTTTAACAATTTTTAGTGCAAGGGAACAGAATAAAAAATCTAACTATCCCAGCCAGGACACGAACCTAGATCTTGTGCTATCCGGGCCGGTGCATTTTCCACTTATGCTACCGGCACAAGTCTGATAAGTTATTAAATTCCCCGCACTAGTGTCGAGAGTCCAACCTCCGAGGCCGACGAATATATCGCTTATGCTCGGAGGAGCGCAGTTAGATTTTTTATTCCGTTCCCTTGCACTACTAACTAAATTGTTAAAATTTACGTGGAATTATATACCACAAAAAATAATATTTAAAAAATTAAAAGTTTAAAAGCAAATAACGAGAGTCATTTAAACAGCTCGACAATGTCAGCTCCTCCGAGCATAAGACGATATATTCGTTTGCCTCGGAGGTTAGACTCTCGACACTAGTGCTGGGAATTTAATAACTTTTTAGCCTTGCCCCGGGAGCGTAATTGGTAATTGCAACGGCCCGGATAGCAGAAGATCCAGGTTCGGGTCTAGGCTGGGAAAGTTAGATTTTTTATTCTGTTCCCTTGCACTAAAAATTGTTAAATAAGTTATATATAATTTCTGAAAGAATTAGTGATATATGGCGGATAAGCAACGTATGAAAGTAAATTTAAAAAGAAGAAAAACACGGTATTTGGTTCTCAACTTAAATTTTGTAATTTGTCTCATTCATATTCATCATTATTCATACATAGAAAATCTGCTTAGAGTAACAGACTTTCTACCACTTGATATACTTAAGTTCATAATAGAGCACCTTAATAAAAGCATGTCCAAATACTAAGTGTAGGAGTAAGGATAGGGTGGCTATCTATAAACAGCCCCACCCTGTCTCACTCGAAGTGGTTGAAAACAAGATAATAATTTCTTTATTTCTTTGCAGGGAAAATAATTGGGAAGAATCAAAGTGCAAAGGTGAAAGATCAAACTGTGAATATATTTTTCTCCGATACTTGTGGCTGGCTTGTGGAGGTTCTCAAAGGTGGGTGAAATAAATAAGAAATAGTCTTAAACATCGACAGTTCACACATTTATTTTAAATCAAAAGCGCATTCAAGGCCGACGACTCATCTTCAGTGTTCCAAGTAGGTTGAGAGTTCACATCGACCAACTTTCAGCACTGAAAATGGGACGTGGGCCTTAAAAGGGCTCTACATTTAAAATAAATGTGAGAACTGAGGAGGTTTATGACCATTTATCGTTCATTTCACCTGCCTGCGTGGACATGTTCGCTGAAACACTAAAATTTTGGTAAGCGTAACAAGTTATATTCTTTCCCCAACCATTGGCTGTTTTCACTCCTCATAATGTTCTTTTTTTTTTTTTTTTTTTTTTTTTTTTTTTTTTTTTTTTTTTTTTTTTTTTTTAAAGAGGTAGGGGAATGCGTTACGCAGACCCGCTGCTTAGCCAATGTTGGTCAAACAGCGGGAACTGTGGGACTCCTGAGAACAGACTACCCACTAAACCCCCTTCCTCTGGGCTGGCAAGAGAAAGCCATTGCCCATTTGGACTCAGGTTTTCAGTTCTCCAAAGATCTTAATGCCATCAATGAAAATGGAAGGTTTAAAAGCCTCCCTTTATGTTTTTCCAGTCCTTGACAAAGGTGGTCAAGGCTTGGAAGGAGGTCTCATTGTTAACAAAATCCCTGGGAGTAGGGCTATAGTTATTCATGGTCCGAAAGGCTTTTAGGCGTGCTCCATCGAATTCCGGGCATTCCAGAAGGACGTGGGCAGCATCCTCGCTTGTTGCACCGCAGCTGCACGCTGGGGAATCTCGCCTTTTGAAGAAGTGCAATTTGCTGGCAAAGTTTCCGTGCCCACTCAGAATTTGCGTCAACCAGTGGTCGAGCTCGACGAATGGCTTCGACATTCGCTCTAAGACGCACGGGAAGAAGAGTTTGGTAACTGCTCCCTTTCCCGTGCACCTCCAGCGCGCCTGCCACTCGCTCAGGACTTCGGACTCAATACGCTTTACAATTTCTTTTTTGTTCAAATCCCGACCGTCGTGTTCGCACCGGAAACGCTCGACAACCTGAAGCCAGCGAGGTGGGAGCCTCCGGGGTGGTCTCTCATCTGAGCTCATAAGCCGCTTGGCCACCAAGGAATTAATTAATATGTCCCAAGGTGGCGCTCCAGCAAGCACCTGCAAAGCCTCCGTGGACACTGTCCGGTAGGCCTTGGTAACTCTTATCAGCGCAGATCTCTGGAGTTTCAGCAGGCTCTTTCTGTGTCCTGCGTGGAGTGATCCTCCCCATGCAGCTCCTGCGTACAACATCGTGCCAACGATGCAAGCCCTGTAAATCGTGGCGTTGTGGCGAAAGGCGAGTCCCCATGTAGCGGACGAGAGCCTCGCGAGCATTGAGACCAGGCGAATCATCCTATCGCTCAACCTCGTAATGTGGGGGCCTATACCCAAAGTTGGCGAAAAGGATACGCCCAGGTAGACTATCTCCTCCGGGAATGCGATAAGGCGACCATTCAGGAGTACTCGGGGCGGGTGTCTTACATCAAAGCGTCCCTTTGTTACCGCCGCGACCGTTTTGGTCTCTGAGAGAGTCATTTTATTCGCTTCGCACCAGGTCTGTGCAAGGTCAGTCATCTCTTGGGCCTTGAGAAGAACCTCCCTTCTCGACCGCCCGAAGACCGTGGCCGCCAAGTCATCCACATATGCTACCACGGCGACTCCGTGCCCCTCCAGCGACTCGAGAAGACCGTCGAATAGGGCTTTCCACAATAGAGGACCCAGCACGGAGCCCTGCGGACATCCGCACTCCACCTCCACTGCAGCGCTCTCGGTTCGACTACTGATCTCCGCTCGCCTCTCGCCCAGGAAGCTACTCAGCAGCTGAAATAAGTTGCTGGGAATCGCCCAGTCCTGAAGTCTTGCCAGAATGGCAGGCCACCAGGCCCGGTCGAAGGCGCCCGAGATATCAAAAAAGACGGTCAAGGCGTAGCTCGACGGGCTGGTCGAAATCTGCTCCCGGAGCCTCTGGATCGCGTCCTCCGTGCTTTTGCCCTTTGTGCAGCCAAACTGGCCAGGGTGGGTCCTGGCCGACGAGTAGGGGTCCACTGCCCTCTTGATGAGGGTCTCCAGGATTTTTCCTAGAACAGGCAGTAAACTGATAGGGCGGTAACTGCTCGGAAGCTGTGGGTCTCTCGGACCCTTCTTAAGGAAGGTGACGACCCTCGCTCTCTTCCAAGCCTTCGGGAAGTATCCAAGATCCAGACACTCGTTGTACAAGGATCGCATTACTACGCAGAGGTCCCTGCCAATCGTTCGGATCATCGGTGCGCTGATGCTGTCCAGTCCCGGAGATCCCTTTTGATTCTGGGAGGCTACGGCCAGTTCCACATCCAGCTCATCCCAGTGTTCGGATAGTTCGGTACCCGGAGGAAGGCGCGACCTTACCCGGATAGCCCTCTGTTCCGGGGAGTCGTCCTCCGGGTCGTCCCTTGGGAATAAGGTCTTTAGAATAAGGCGGTTGGACTCAAGGCGGGAAGAAGCCACAACTCCTCCGTGGGCCACGGCAGCGTCTGCCACTCTCAGGTCGAGTTCTCCCTTGGCTATTCTAAACGGAAGCCCCCAAGGGTCATTCTTGCTTTGCTCTCCAATGAATTTCCTCCAAGACAGCTTCTTAGCTCTTGATATGATCTTTTTGTATTCCCTGGCCAGCGTGGCGTGGATTGTTTTATTCAGTTCCTTTATGAGCGGGGAGCGGCTTCTAAGGTACGCCCTTCTTGCAGCTATCACGCTCTTTCGAGCTTCAGCGACATCCGCCGACCACCACGGGACGCCTTTCCTTCTAGTTCGTACTAGGGGGATGGACTTGTCGGCCGCGCCTGTAATGGAGTTGGCGATGGTCTGGACCTTTTCGTCGATTGAGGCTTGTGTGTTCGCTGGGTGGAGGAGAGCCTCTCCTCATAATGTTCGTAATATACCCATTATTTAAGCACCAGATTAACTGGTTGACAGTACCCTCAATGTGAGGACATCCTAGTTGAGTTGGAGAAGCACTTCTAACGGTGCAACAACTAAAGAATCTCAGCCAGAAAGTCAAATGAATGTTTGAAGGATTGGACGATTCAGCTGGTTTCGAGCCTGCTTCCAAGGTACACTCCTTTATTCTACATAATTCACCCCTTTGTTCATGTGAAGCCCCTACTTACTCAAGGCATGCCCGGGAGTCGGAGGATCTTCGCCTGAAGTTATACAAAGTAGTCTGAAACTTCGACCCTAACCCGGAGGAGGTGGTTGGCTCCGGGAAGGGTTTGTTTGCTGATCAGTAAGGTTAGTTTGCACCAGTTCCCTGCCTGTACAATACAATGGACAAGTAATATCAACAAGTCTTTCCTTTTAAATTCCAACAAAATTGAGTAGTTAACAATACTACTCCCTTGGAGCAGTTCTTTACTTTAAGACTTTTCAAGATTTAATGTTGAAAATGTTCCTAAATCTCACTAGTGAATAGTTTAAGAATTACAAAAACAATTTTTGTAAATGTATGAAAATTATTTATATTACAATAAGTGGAATCCTTGAAACTATTAATGAATGTGTTAAATTTTATTTTAAGCACTAACCAATTCAGCAATTTTTTTTCCTTCACTGAAAAGTGATTATAGCTGAACAGGTTCAATTTAAAAAAACAAGTGTCGCAAATGCAATGACTAAAAATAAATAAATTAAATATAATTATATATTTAATAAAGTCCAAAGACCTATCATGCCAGGTCCACACCCAGACCAGCATTCCACTATTGAAGATACCCCTCCCACCACCCCCCGCTCAGTTCCTGAAGCGAAGTCTCTAGAAGTCCAAAGATCTATCGTGCCTGATCCACCCCCAAGCCAGCTTCCTGCTATTGAAGATACCCCTCTCATCCCCCGCTAAGTCCCTGAAGCGAAGTCTCTAGAAGTCCAAAGATCTATCGTGCCTGATCCACCCCAAAGCCAGCTTCCCACTGTTGAAGATACCCCTCTCATCCTCACGCTAAGTCCCTGAAGCGAGGTCTCTAGAAGTCAAAAGATCTATAGTGCCTGATCCACACCCAAGCCAGCTTCCTTCTATTGAAGATACCCCTCTCATCCCCGGCTAAGTCCCTGAAGCGAAGTCTCTAGAAGTCCAAAGATCTATCGTGCCTGGTCCAGACCTTTCATACGCTTCCATACCAATACAGAATTTTGCTTTTATACCTTTATGGTATTCCCCACTATATTCTCTTATGTTTCCTAAATTATTTGCGGAAATATTCCTATTCATTAGAGACAAATTCAGTAATAACCCCTCTCCCTTCCTCTGCAGTGTACGAATTGGCTAAAGTTATATTTTTGGTGAATTATCTGTCTCCCACCTTCAGGAATTATCACAAAGTTAAACTTTTAAATCTGAAACAAAGACCAAGAGACCAATGCAGTGGTATACAGCAATAGCCGACTGACTCCCCGGGATATGGCGGCATTGATAAGCTCCTTCGCGCGCAGCGCACTCTGTCGGCCGTAGTCCTCACAATGAGCTGTCTGTGCTCCACTGCATTCTGGGATTGGGCTTCCTTGCTGCCTTTGTACGACGTAATGCACGCCCGTTTGTACCACGTAATCTCGCTCACCCACTCCCACCTCTTCTTTGTCTTAGAAAGTGTAAATAAACACTTAACCAAAGAGAACTATATGATATAATATACATTTCTTACGATAATAATATAATAAGATATATCTCTTTTATTTCAACATTAAACAATTTTTTTGTTAGGCTAAACACTACAGGAGTCAGTTCTTGTTAAGGATAAGGAATATAATTTTTCCAAGACCCTGGTACGCGCGGTGTTTATTAATGGTACTAAACTCTTACGTTTATACAATCAATTGTAACAAGTATTCGATGTTCTGCCAGCGACGACGATGCTATCTTTGGAGTAATCCAGAGTACTAAAGGGGAGGGGGATGAATATTATTCTGATTACAACATATATATGGTAGAATGTGGGGTGCTACGTTTACTCCTTACTCGAAAACTTAATCGACAAGAGTTTTACTCTTGTCACGTAAGTCTCAAAATGAGTGAGTAATTTTGAGCACTCTCTGCAAGGCCATCACAAGGGATAAAGAAAAAGGGAGAGAAGTAAGGAATGAAAAGGTGGATTTTAGTCCGTGTAAATTTTCTAGGACCTTCATGTAAGAATGTATTTCGATAAATACCAAATGGAAATTACTAAATTCATCTGGAATTTTCAACACTTCCTGTACATACATATTTTTCCTTATGTTTGGATTACATATTCATTTTCTTTAGTCATTAATTTTAATTTTCACAATAACCCTAATATTAATAATTTTTCTCTACTGTGCGTATGGTTTGTTTTTTCTTTTTTGTTTATTTTTTTGTGGCATTTCAATGTTTTTCACGATCATTGCCGAGCCGCATCAAACATCAATTTAAAAGTATGTTTTGTAAAATCAAATCTTAACACACGGCCGGTAGCGCCCCTAAATATAATGCATCCGGTCGGTCAGCCACCGTAAAAAACACTGGTTTTCGGATTTCTATATTTTTTTAATTACTAGCGAGTTTTTTTCTTCCAGAACACTTTCTGATATTCAATTAATGTAATTTTTAATGAATGATACTTAATTTTTTTAAATATCGGTATATGTTCAAGTAGGCTTCCACGGTCGTCAGATGTATGTACAGTTTCTTCTTCCGGGTTGACCCGTGTCAAGTTGTAGGCAACTATCAACAACTTGACACGGTCCAATTTGGAAGAAGAAACTGTACATACAAATATAGGCATGTTATGTTTTTTTACTTATTTATAGGATTCAGCTACTGCGTTATTGTGAGTTTTAATCATAAAAAGAAAAGTTATTAGACTTCTAGTGGCATTTTGGGTGCCTACAGATCTAATTATGAATTGAGAATTTGTTCTCAAAGTAAATAGAAGGTGTTAAGTGGTGGGTGTTATGGGTATTTATCTCAAATAATTATTTTATTGTGAAACAGAAAATCCTTATAATTTGACACTTTCCTAATTTCAATCAATTAATGCGAGAATAGCAGGAGATCCAGGTTCGAGTTCTACCTGGGAAAGAAAGATTTTTTTGTTCTATTCCCTCGCATTAATTGATTAAAAATTACATTGGATAATATACCGCAACTAAATTAATATCTATAAATTTCCTAATTTCAGAACTTTTTCTTGACACTCAATTATTTCACGCACTAATTTATAATTCTCATTAAAATTGCTTCAATACTTTTACAGGTTCTTAGCAATTTTTTTTTTTTACTTTGACACTGCTACACTCTCTAGCATTACTTGATGAGGTTGGGGGTAGGTCGTATTCTCACCAGGTTAGATCTCCACGGCTCGTAACGTTCCTCTCCTTGCACTGTAATTTTATTGGCTTTCTTTAGTGCTGCTTATGAGAGCTTGCTTAATTAGCAAATTTAAAGATAATGTTTTCATTGTCCTCTTTGTGTTATTCCCCTCTTTCTTTTCTTATCTCTTGTATATCTTGAATTTACTCCTTTCTTTCCTTTTATCACTCTCCTGTTCTTTAATTGAGTTTTATTCTTCTTTCTCCTTATTTGAACTTATACGTTTGTATTTTTTATTTACTTTTGGATGCCTTTTTATAAAACTTGCTTCTTCTGACCCTGCCTTAATGGACAGAAGCGTAATACATTCGAATATCTTGGGCATCTCCATTGAAGATGAAAATGATTTTACTGGTTATGGACCTAAAATTTTCAACTAGCACTTTGATCTCGAATTTTCATCTTCAGATTGGAATGCTAGAAAGAGGACATGACAGGACTAAATCTTGGAAAATTGGAAAACTAGCTCATTTATTTCTAAACTCACTCACTCCCATTACCATATATGACAATCAATACCAGCAGTCTAGTTAAATCTCAGCTAACAATGACATTAATTCTAACACCCTGTCCGGCTTCATATTAAAATTAACATACTTTTGAGATTTAATTATTTTCATAGTTCATGAAGAGCCCAAATTAACAAATATTGAATACTTCTTCCTCTTATTGTTTTTCTAAAAACTTGAAGCAGCTTCCTTACTCTCCTGTTCATAGCTGTTGAGTACAAATCTTAAAATCTTGTGTGTGTGTGTGTGTGTGTATTTTCAAGTTGCTAGTTACAGGTACTCTAGTTACAAATTATATTTTGCCAAAAACTGGTGGTGTGGTTAAAATATAATTTGTTTTCCCTCCTTTGCCACCACATATTCATGGTGACAAAATAATCAAGTTCATATAAATTTTATTAAGGGTTCTATATTCACTTTGTGTGGGACTTATATGTATTTAGCCAGATTTTAGAAGTTGTCTCTCTGCCAAACGCAGATAAATATGGACATTGGACTGAGCGAACATGTAGTTTGTCCATTAGACTCACTATATGACATCCCCGCCCACCCTACGTCCATCCTCCCACTCACAGTCGTAAAAACCAAGTCCGCTCACTAGCAGTGTTATTCTGGTCAATTTGCGGTTTTTAAATGTTTTTAAAATCGAGGAATCATGTTCTTTATTTTATATTATTTCTGCTAAACTTTCTTTGGGTTTATCATTGACTTAAATCATAAGAGGGTGTGGAGGAAGTTAAAAATATATAAAAAATTTAAAATCGTAATTATTTCATCATTATTAGCCTTACGCAAACAATCACTAGACAGTGATTTTCTAACATTCATATCACCAACATAGTCTAATCCCTCTCTACCGCTAAGCAATGTGGGAGTGAGTTGTGTAATCGCCTTCTCTATGACGCTATGTCCCCTATCAGAGTCCAAAGAAGACCACGCCTGCTTAAAGCAATATCTTCATTAGTCTCTTGTCCCTTCCACCTTGGTATTGTAAGTTGAAGAGGCAATTCTTCCTATGGCCATTCTTAAGAAGCCCTCAACTTACTGTGATTGTTTAGATTAGCCAGCTTCAACTAATCGTTTAGTGCTAGCGCGATGCCTTATCTTTTTTAATTATACTTTTCTTAGTAATCGCCTTTTCTAAGAGCCACTTACACCTTCTTTGCATAGTCATGATTTTGTGGAAATTATAAGTTAATGTATGTACTTAATATTGTAGACTGCGATTTTAGTTTTCTAATTGTCATCCCGGACTTCAAAGTTCCTCCAATCATGGCATTGAACATGTACTCTACCGTACTAATGCCCTATGGTGCCTTACTATGATCAAATAAGCATTAATAGATCTGTTTTCAATCATTATATATCTCCAACATTATTAAATTCTGAGACTTGCTCTAGCAAATCTCATAAATTCTTACCCCATTACAGTGTGGGGTTTCAGGATTATGAACATGACCCTAATTTTACTATGGTTAATTCGCACGTTAATGGAATGTAAATTTTATTGTTGAACTTTCATATTGTTCTGGATTTCTCTGTCATCATTTTATAACGCCACCAAGGAATCTGTAAAGACCAACAAATGCAAGAAGACCAACAACTGCTCAGACACAGGGGGCCAATCAGGTACGGTATGATTCTCTTAGCCCTCGACTTTTCGCAAAGACCATTTCAAATTCACTGGGAAACCCGTTCTAGTGCGATTTCTCACTGCACAAGACCTTAACGGTTTTCATCAACCCTGAATGACATTTTAATTTTATTCTAGTGATTTGATGATGATTTCTAATCTTATCTGCATACTCTGGAGATGGCTTTTTGTAGACCAATAAAACAACAAGCTCTTTTCCAACATCTTTTCAAAGATGGAGTATCATTGTAAAAATGATGTATTGCGTGCTGCTCGAGCTCTGAAATCAGAATAACCCCTCTCCAATATGGTGCTCATCTGTCGGCAACATTCTCCTCTACAAAATGTTGAGTAAACCTGCTTGGACCCGAGCAGGTTTACTCAACATTTTTTTTAAACAAAGAATCCTCGGTGATTCTGACCCTTTATTAGATTCCAGAAGAAAGTATAGAATTACAGCTCCCTTCCAGTCTGCCAGAAACCAATTTTTTTTTTCTTCAAACGCAACACAGAAGATTATGGTTTTTCACATATATCATTCTCTATATTGTTTTCGTTACTATAATAATTACAATTATATTGGCAATTTTTCAGTTCAATCTTTTACTAATTCTCTAATTTACTGATTTCAGCTGTCAATAAACTCCTCTACGTTTCAAAAAGTAATTAAAAATGTTAAGCAATTAAATGAATGTATGTATGAATGTATGTATGTATATATGT
>KZ809716.1:51437-74189 GCA_000696205.2 Oncopeltus fasciatus
TATATATATATATATATAAAGGATTGCATAATACATGTACATGTTTTAATCAAGTAATGTTAAACCATTGGAAAATTGCTCTTTGTCCCCTGACACAATTTCAGCCCTCCAGTAGTAGATAGAGAGGTCTTCCTTCACTTCCAATTTTTATTTGAACTTGGTGTTGTATTTTATTTTATTTTTTCATAATACCCTTAAAGGTTTACATGCGTGAAACTTTTTGTGCCGAAGTGATCTGCCCAAGAATACTTCCACATACTTATGTGTAAGTGTATTTAAGAAGAAGCAGTCATAAAATCTCCTTACAAAGGTGTTATTTATTTTATATATGCAAATCAATTTAAATATTTGTATTCAAAAACCGAATAAATATTGCGAATAATCATAAAAGTACATAATCTACCTACAACTTAGTTTTATATTTAAATAAAATCCATGAATTAATATTTATATTATTTACTGTATTGAAATTTTTTTTAAATTATTAATTTCTACTGATAAGGATTAAAATTAGAAGAAGAGAAATGTTTAGAACAGGAGATAATGCAATAAAGTCCTGTATTAAATTCAATGTTCAAGACGTAGTATAAGCCTTAAAAGTATTGGAATTTAAAATGACCGGTCATTAGTGGTTTTATTGAATACCTCTTTGTGAGAAAGAATTTTTCCATTAAGAATTCACTTGGGGTGAAAGCTGGCCACAAGGAAGGAAGAATAAGAAATAAAAGAAAAAGAATATAAATTGAAAATTAGACGAGGGTTCTTTTGATTTAATTACCGAGTATTTAAAGAAGACATATCTCTCTGGATCGATCTACGTTAAATTAATGGAATTTCAACGCCACCCGTTTTTATTATGGACTTTATAAGAATTTTTGGGAATTATCTTGATGGATCTTATATTTCATTGCTGCAAAGTTAGAGAAGAAATCTGCCAGTCTTGGACTGCGTAAAGCGGTAATAATAATAATCAACCATGGTGGATGTCAATGTGAATAAATGGGAGGATAACAGAAGTCAATAATCCACAAAAGTACTGTTATTGGCTAAGAGTCAATGACAACACAGAAGAACAGATTTTTTGTTGAGTTAGATCTGACAGTGTTTTTTTTTTTCACAAACTCTTTGCGTCAAAATCTGAGAATAACCTCAGATATTGTCCATCGCGTCAACTTTTTAAACTACAGCATATCCTCAGAAATTATAAAAATCATTTATTTTAAAGAATATAAAGTAAAAACGTAAGAAATATACAGTTTACAAAACATTTAATTAAGTTAAATCGAGTTCGTACATATAAAATTGTAAGTTTAAGATAAAAATTTGCGTTTGGAGCTATTTCTGGAGTGTTAAGTTTGTGTACATTCGCGCTTGATGCTCCAACAATAGTCAGCTATCATATGTACGTCCCATCTATCTTGATACCTTGCTTCCATGACCCTCAAATCTTGATGGAAACGTTCACCCTGCTCATCACTCACTGCACCAAGATTGTCCGGGAAATTAGCAAGGTGGCGTGTAGAAGCAGAGGTAGCAATAAGGAAACGTTTCAGTTCAAACACACTACGTAGTTCTGTACACTCTCGTACATTAGCAAAAAAATCTAATTCGACAAAACTTGAGTTTCAAATTGTTCCCCAGTGTAATTTAGGGCAAAGATAGATTGAAGTTAATTTATTATAACAAATAAGTATACGTACTAATTACTTATGACAATTGAACCTAATACCCTTCTTATTAACTAACTAATGAATAAATAAATAGAAATAAAACATATGAATTACTTACAGATAATTGAAAGATATATAACAATGAATTAAATATGTTACTTTTCAAAGAGTCTTCAAAAGAACTTGCTAATTATTATTACTTATCACATCACTATTACCGACACTGCAAAGGCTACGCTTTACACATTAGCCCGACACTTTGAAACAAGCAATCTGACACGTACTCTGACACTGAGTGTCACTAACTTAACACTGACTGTGGGCCGCTGGCGAGCTGCTTTTATAAGTTTGCGGAAAGAGCAAGGCAGACCTAGAAGAATCTAATAGCGATTTCTAAGTAGCCCTAATTTCTTCTTCCGAAGCAAGAAAGTAGATGGCCTACTTCAATCTGCTCCTTCCCATATAGGTCTGGTCCACACGCCACCTACTTCCCTAGTTTTTAACAGTACCAATGTATATTACAGTTCTCGGGAAACTAGTAGGCCTTCATCAAATCTAGAGAAGTTTCTCCTCTTCCTTTCACTAATAGCCATTTACAAATCTCGCGTTACAGTTGTGTATATATATATAAGTGTGTGTGTCTGTATCGATACCGGTTCATCATGGTGCCATCATCAGATGGCGGCAGGAAGCAAAATAAGAAAAAGTACACAAAGGGCGTAAGAGGTAAGCACTCTCAACATTACCAAGCCATACATAATGCCATGTACTCAACTAGTTCCCAAACAATTTTCCCTTGAGCTTGCTGTTTTATTTAATTAAATGTGTTGAAATGACCTGTGTTTGGACGGCCGTTTTGTTCTTTATGGGTTTAGTTTATATTATTACAAATTTTTACAATTTTTGAATATTTTGAGATCAAAAGGTTATTTTTTGAGACTATTTTTAGTTAAAGAACAATCAAAAAAATTATTTTGATTGCTGAGTCTGAATGACATTTGGATTTGATTTTTTAGTTGAACCAAAAATTTGGGTACCTAGCGTCAAAAGTTGTTTAATTTGAAATAGAGATATCATATGTTTCTCTTACGTGTTTAGTTTTTGGGTGTTTCATGATGTAGAATGTATGATTTAATGTAGTGTCTTAATTCGTTGTGAAATATGAAATGAATGTTGTAATTGTACGAGAAATGTTTAATGTTCCGCATATGTGAGCCCCGTGTGAGTCGTCTGTCAAATGTCATCCCCAGATAGCGTACTTCAATGACTTATGGAATGTATTTGCCGTTAATATGAGTTGTATAGGCAAGTTTGTTTTTTAGTAGATTTAACGTGGAGAAAACTGTTCACTTTGGCGACATGACGTGATGCCAAATATATGGTCCCTTTTAATTTAAATACATAACTTATATCATAGTATTAATATAAACACTCTGCCTGAAATTTCTGAATAATAAAATTTTAATGGAATAAATAGTTCCGGGAAAAGAGGGTATTTAGAAGGTATTTCAAAAGTGCCATTCTACCTAGGCACAAATGGCACTTATGAACCATTAGTTATTTGGCAAAATAAATTTTATTATTCATTATTATTATTTATTATTCATAAGAAGAAATTCAGGAACAGCCATGATTCCTCAGTTATGGGAGTGGCTACTTCTTCCCGGCGCTTACATCAAAACTATTTCTTTTTGCCTATGTGTTTGTAATAGTTTCCTCGCGGTTCTCAATTAGTTCTCATCAGAAAATAGTAAAGCTTTATTTGTTCTGAAATTACAGACGAAATTTGTGTTGTGTCAGGGCATCAAGTCCAGACTCTCATCAGAGATAAGTCGGCCATTTGTACTTAAAAGCCTACTGCTACTGAGTAGATTGGGAAGTAGAATTGTTGAACGCCATTGCTAGTACATAAGGCTTTCTGGAAGCAAGGTAAGTCAAGATTTATACGCAAAATGGCACTTATTTTCCAAAAATAATAAGATTATAAACAAACAGAAGGAATAATGATCATCCTTCTCAGTGAAGTCGAATATTTATTCTTCATTTACAGTGCATTACGCTTGACTTTTACTCTAGTTAGGGAGTTATATTTGCTCCACTTATCTTTTACATCTTTTCAGAGTAATGTTGATCTTTACAACAATTATGGTAAGAAATTAATAATGATATGTTATCTTAATACCTTCATACTAATTAAGATTTGGTTGTCTAATTAAATAACATGAGTTTATTTAATGTTATATTTTTTCAGTGATATTTGTTTATAGTTTATTATTAATAATACTTGTATTACTATTGTATTAGTTATTACACTTATAAAGTTATAATTAGTTAAAATGTGCAATAAGTTAAAAACATTAAGAATTAATGACGAAACACTTTTTTTTAGCAGATATCCGTTATGTTTTAATATTTAATCAAATATTAGGCAATAGTTATTTTCCTTATTTTGCTGTTTATATTTCATCTATGTTTATAAAGTACCTATTTTTTTTCAATAATTAGATCTTATTTTACAATCATTTGTTTAAAAATATGTTTTAAAGAACTAAATTTGAAGATACAAATATACACATGAAGTAGTTATTAGAATACAAAAAAAATTAAAATAAAAAAAATGTCCAAGTTCAATTCTTCAAAACAAGATATTTAAAATGTATTAATATTTATGTACATTCATTCCTCTATTTTAAATTTCTTACTTTCGTTGAATTTTCAATTTAATAGAAAAAAGGAAATTAGGAAATTTTACGCTTAGTATTGCAAATAAATATTTACAGAAATAAATATATAAAAATTGTAGAAGATAAAAAATGAATGAATATTTCAGAAAAATAATGCCACTGAAGAATTCTTGGTTAGAGAAGTTCCTGGTCAAATTTAATTCATGTCATGGAAATGAGCAATTTTGAGAATTAAACAATTTGCTCACTTAAGTGGACATGATTGAATCTTTGGTGTGTCCGCCCTTAGGGCATCTGAAACTTAAACAGGATTACAGCCATAGGCCGTGTAGACTTAAACTACTTGGCACAATGGCTGGATCCTAGCCACTGAAATAATGTTTTTATTATATTTAAGTTTAATGTTTTTATTTTAATAAATAAAATAAAAATAAAAATTTATAGCAACTGGAGTAATATATACTCCGACTGATTCCGATAAGCATCCATTCAAAACTAAGGATTAATTATTAAATGAATAGCTTAATCTTGCTTTAATAACCTTATTTTTAATTTATAAACCACGGTTTTTATATGCCTAGGTTTCAACAACTTCATTTTCAAATTATAAACCATAATATTTGTCACTAGACTTCAATAATTTCATCTTTAGTTTGTAAACCACAGTATATATGTAATTAGACTTCAATAACTTTATTTTAAAATTATAAACCATAATTTTAGGCAATTTTTAGTGCAAGGGAACAGAATAAAAAAATCTGACTGCCCCAGCCAAGAACAGGCTGTTCTGTTCCCTTGCACCAAAAATTGTTAAAATTTATGTAGGATTAAATACCACAAAAAGAATTTATAAAATTAAAATTTAAAAGTAAATAACGAGAGTTATTTTAACAGCTTGACAATGTCAGCTTCTCCGAGAATAAGACGATATATTCGTCGGAGGTTAGACTCTCGACTCTAGTGCGGGGAATTTAATAACTTATTAGACTTGTCTCGGTAGCGTAAATGGAAAACGCGCCGGCCCGGATAGCAGGAGATCCAGGTTCGCATATACGCTGGGACAGTTAGATTTTTTATTCTGTACCCTTATGGTTTATAATTTTTTTTTTTGGATTAAATACCGAAAAAAAAATTATATACCATAATATTTGTCACTAGTCTACAATAACTTCATCTTCAGTATTTATGTGACTAGACTTCAATAAATTTATTTTCAAATTATAAATCATGGTTTTTGTTACTAGGCTTCAATAACTTCATTTTCAAATTATAAACCACGGTATTTATGTGACTAGACTTCAATAACAGGAAAGAAAAAATATGTTGATGATTTTTGTTCATCTGGTCGATAAAAATAGTAAATTTTCAATTAGGAATTAAAACTAAATAATGATTGTTCTATAGAAAGTTGATCATAATACATTCCTATTATTAAACAACAAAAAGTAATCAATAAACAAATCCAAATATTTTAAATAAATAGTCTAAGAAAAACATTAAACTTAAAAGTTCTTGAATATGAAAATTTTAACAATCACTCTTATTTAATTCATTCAAGTGCTCCAAAAGAAGTAAGTATAAAAAAAATACATGAATGAAGTATTCATAAATAAACAAAGACAAAGCCGTGAATCATCCCAGAATACAAAAGAACTCGACAATAGGCCGTATTGTGAACAGCATGTGTTTATGTACTGACGTTGTACTTTTGTCTGGGCCCCTGAACAGCACTGTGTTCTAGCTGTTGGCTAGTACTGAAATTCGCTACTTAACCATTGAAAAAATGCTCCTCATGTTTGGCTAAATAATGTAAATGAAATTAATATTTTTAAAAAACCAAGGCGAAAAATAACAGTTATTCTTAGATGATTTTATGGTTCGGTCAAGGTAGATCCAAAAAACACAAATTTTAAAAATGTATTTCTTAATAAAGGATTATCTGCCCAGCCCACTAAAATCATCTAAGAATAGTATCTACGGTCAAAAAAACTCTCCTTTTAAATAACAGTTAAGAACATCTTTTCAAAATTTCAGTCCTTGAACTGTAAATCATCATTCTTACAACCTTAAAAAAAGAATAAGTAGCCACAGTCACATGATAGATACATTGCATCATACTTTCCAAGTATTATTAAACATATCAAAGCACTATTAGTGAGTAATATTATGGTTTATAATTTGAAAATGAAGCTATTGAAGCCTAGTGACAAATACAATGGTTTATAATTTGAAAATGAAATTATTGAAGCCTAGAGACAAATACCATGTTTTATTATTAGATGATTTTAGTTGGGGTTTGGTCAAGGTAGATCCGAAAATACAAATTAAAAAAAATGTATTTTTTAAAAGATTATCTGCCAACGTTTAGGCTTACATTGTAAGCCATCTTCAGGGCTATCATGAAGGCGAGAGGAGACGTCGTGTCCCTAAGTTCACATTTACAGGACTACCATGTATAACATATAGCATTCAAATGTTATAGAATATAAGAGTTCTCCATATAGAATACTCATATATTCTTTATTGTCTCTATAACTTTCGTACTTTATTTTATTTTAAATAAGTCCAAAAATTACATTTTAAATAAATTACTATATAAATATTTTAAATATTAATCTTCCTCTAAATACCCCTTTCCCACTCCTTCTACCTGAGTAAATTTATATATTTTTATATCTTTGACAAATAGATTACAGGGAATAGGTAAGTGTCAGTGAGTTTCCTCACTTAGCGCTGTGCAGACTGTAAAAATAAGGGTGACTAGTGAGGCACATCTGTCTAGAGCTGAAATGAGAAAATCACTTTTTCCACTAGACGGTCCAGGGGCGAAGACGACAAAAGAAACTCCACACTCTGACTCCGTAACAATACAAATGGCCGTGGAGGCCAGCCCCCCCCCCCCCNTACTTACTTCCTTTCAACCTCTTCTTTTTCTTTCATCTGACTTCTATGTTATTTATGAATGAAGCTTTTCTTGGTGTATTTTTTATTGATTTACCATTTCTTCGTTTGTACTCAATTTTTTCATTTTTTACGCTCATAGTTAAATCCTTGATTATTTTTTAATAAAAGCAAAACTGATAAACTCATACACATACGTACCCCGTATATACATGTATACGAGTTTTATTTTAAACTTCACATTCAACAGCCTCTTTATGAACCAACGAGAACAACTTGATTTGTTTATTATTTATTATTTTAAGTAAATCTGCTAACGTTTTAAATCATAGTATTTTAAAATAAAAGGTCGTTATTTAAAAATTTAATACATTGGTAAATATTTAAAAAGTTGTTTTATTCACTTTGGAACACAATGATATTATTTATTTGTTTTTAACATTTTTACAAACAATCTATTCAGAATTAAATAAAATATCTCAAAGATATAATAAATATTAGCTCACATTATCAGGAAACATATTCTTTTGCATTTTGCTGTATTATTTAAAGTATTCTATAATTTTTATTTCTATGATTTCTTAGTGATAGAATATATTATTATATATGTGATACTAATATATCATTATATTATAATGTAACCAGTGTAAGGATCATTTTCCAATACATTTTCAAATATCAAAACGCATGTAATTTCTCTTTTTGAAGTCTTAGGATTCCAGGAGGGAGTGTTAAGTAATTTAAATGATTCCCTGGATCTCATATATCACTGGTACATCAAATTCCAAGGCTTCCATGAACAAACATGGTTGTCACTTCTATTAATTATCAGTTGTCACATTTCTATTTGTGTTTTGACAAATTGACAACAATATGTCCCATGATCTATTTGTTGTTTGTTTAGGTCCTGGATGCTTCAATCTACGTATGTACAATTCTATGTTTAAAGTGTAGAATAATTTTGCGCCACAAGACGCGAAGAACTTCAAATTCGCTGGCGTCGACGGCACGTACTGGATACAGTATTGCCTGGGACTGTCACATATCCTCCCACATCATGAGTGTCCTTCTGTCCCTGTAATTCGGCACAAACAAAGTCTAATATTTATCTCTGATAGATTCCACTGTAACACACTAAAGTAAATAAATAAGTGTGTGAATCCCAATGTAGTTGATGACTAGATCTGACAGGGTGACAGCTTTCAACCTCGAAATCGAACCAGTGATTCTCAACTCCAAGTCGCAATTTTCGAAAAAAAAAAAACTTTTTTATGCTTATTATTAATTTCTAATGATTATAATCAGCATAAATAACTATTTTGAATAATTAAAAGAAATAATTCAAATTGTGCACACGAGTAAGAAAAGCATTTTGCAACTACTTCTCTTGCTTTTGTAAGAAAAAAAGAGGATAAAATGTATTGAATAATATTTTATTTTAATTTTTATTNAGCAAGCCCTTATTTAATAATAATTTTAACAATTTTAATATCATAGTTTACATAATGAAAGAATAAAATTTAAGGAAAATTATTAGAACCTCAAGAATTTTTAAATCATTGATTTGTTGATATGGGAAGATTTGATATAATATATGAGATCAATAAACATCAATAAGTTTTCATTAAATTTTTTTTTTCAAGACTAGCATAATCATTAAAAAATTCATTTATTAGTTCTAAAGAAAGAGATTATAATAAATAAATTTAAGTTCTTGTCATTATGGCGTTTTGTCTTATTTCATATGTGGATGTTCCATTAATCCGAAGATGGTTAAATTATAGTTTAATGTTTTTTTATAGTTGCTCAATCAGGCACACGGTTATTCTTGTTGACATAGAATAGGAGCTAATTTGAAAAACGCATACTTGCTTTATATTTTCAGTTATTTTCATTTTTGTCGTATTATTACTTGTCAAGATTGTTGTAAAAAGGAGAACGAGAGTAAGGAAATGCAATTCCCAATTTTGTATTAATGTTTTTTATTTTCTTTGTTTTTCTTTAAAGAATCCTTAATAGAATTTAGTTCCTTGACCCATTATAACGCAATTAGTGCGTCAAAGAGTGAATTTAGTTCCTCGTATATAGTTAAATTAGACCACAGAGAATTAGTTCCAATGTTTTTCGTTTTTTTATTCATTCCTGGCTTGCAATTATAAAAGAGTTTGTAAAATTGCATTAAATATGGTTCCATATATAATTTTATTGAGTACCAATTGTGACGCAAAGGTGTGTTTCAAAGAGAAAATTTTTTTGAGTCGTTTTGCGGGTTTAATAGTTTACTGTTAAACTTTCATATTTCTCTGATTTTTTTATTATTTTAGATCCTCTAGAGTGTCGAAATTCAATCTTTAAATAATTCAATTGAGAAAAATGGTTAATCAAAGGGATCCGTTCGGCCTCTCAGCTTTTATCAAAAAGAAATTGGTGTTAAGAATTGGGGTAGATATTGGTGCATAACACCTTCCGTTACTTACCTATATCACAAAATGGTCGTTAAATAAAAAATTAGATATTATATGTACAATTTAATCAAGTATTCCTCCATAGTGTTAACCAATCCTAGGCTTTTTTGCCTAAAATGTTCTTCTCAGAGATTTTCTTATTTTATTCCAGTCCATTTTAGGCACTAGCCGCTTTACAATTATTAGCAGGAGATGGAAGAAGATAAAACGTGAGGAATATTTGTTGAAATATGAGAAAGGTTTAATAATATCCCCTTTGAACTTGTGTATATCAATTGACATAACATTTTAAAAGTTCATTTAAAATAGTAAAAAAAAGGAGGGGGAAAATTTGACTGCATTGTTTTGAGGCAAATCAAGTGGAGTGAGCTGAAATAAAATAAAATAGATATACATATATATAAAATATAAATCTGACCGTCGGTCCAAAAAAAACTATAATCTTTATTAAACATTTACGTCTATTTCAATACATATTCCTCACGTTTTAGGCGTCACCTTGTCGCCAATAATTGTAAAGCGACTACTGCCTACTAGATCCCGCTTAGTTGACATCTATTTCTCGATCAGCTGTGGTTACAACTCTCTGGAAACTTTACCAGGTTTGATTGAATCTCTTACTCAATAGAAGAGTTTTGTCTACAATTCATTTCATACTTTATATGATTTCTTTTTCCTACCAGATTATTCTGTGTTTATTTTTTTTAATCTCGAAATCCGCTGTTTACAATAAACGTAAGGGACATAGAAAATATACTTTCTACTTACTTCCTTTCAACCTCTTCTTTTTCTTTCATCTGACTTCTGTTATTTATGAATGAAGCTTTTCTTGGTGTATTTTTTATTGATTTACCATTTCTTCGTTTGTACTCAATTTTTTCATTTTTTACGCTCATAGTTAAATCCTCGATTATTTTTTATCATTGCTATTCACCTGGTCGGACTATGGTAATTCAAAACAAATTCAGTCAGCGCCTTTATCATGTAAATTCTTTCTTTTCACAAAAAACAACAATAATTCCGTAACTTATTTTTATTATTATTTATTTATAATAATTTTGCAGTATTTATGATCTGTTAATCAATTATAATAGAAAAATTGTTTTGTAAGGGACACACACATATATATATATACATATAGATAATATTAAGTATGACATGTTGACTTATCTTATTTTACTTCAGTCCTGTAATAAGTTATTTAGAAAAAAAAAAGGATAACGGTTTTATTTATTTCAATTTATCGATCATTCAGTTTTTAATGTACCGGTGGGGGGCTGGAAAATACATCCACTGTTAAGGGTGAGTCTGAGAAATAAAGGCTTCGCAAATGCCCCCCTTAAAATTTCCCTCTACTAAGCTAAGCCAGCAAAAGCCCTTAGGCCGCTAACGGATCCCAGGCCACATAACTATACCTAAGTACTTTTACAGGGGAATAAAGGAGGGAAAAAGTTACCTTAGAGTTACAAAACTAAAAACGAAATATTTATCAATGCTGCGTAGATTTATTCTGAATACTGTATGGTAATAATTCATATTTAGTATAACCTTCTGAAATGAATAATACTACCTATATTATATATCTCTTGTATGCACGTAAATAATTTTATTTTATTTCTAATTTTATCATTACTACACTATTTTAAAGAAATGATTAGCTATGAATTTTTCTAATACCCTGCTGGACTGTAACTTGGATTTTGCGTTTTGTGAACGTTTTTTATGTATGAAGAAAACATTGGAAAATTGTCTTCAAGATTCTTCAGTTTTTTTTTTTTTTTCGAAAACTCACAACATATACGAATGCAAGTGATATTATTTCGCATATTTAATGCTATTTTATTTTGAATAAGTATTTACAATAAAATGAAATAAAATAAAAAGCATTTATCTGGCGACTAAGATCATCTGATCATAATCAGTTTTGATTCTGAGAATTCAAATTTAATATTTAGATATTAAGGTAACTTTATATTTATGGCAGATTCCATAAAATCATATCACTAACTTGGACTCTTAATTACTTATTTCTTCCTTCAGAATAATTTATTTTTCAATGCCAGCGAAATATTTTCAAAGGAATTTGTAATTGTAATAGAAAATATGCCTTTATTTTATGTTGTTTTTTTTTACATATTAAATAATAATGAATGGAAATGAAATTACATTTTACAACAAATATTGAGGCAATTGATGAAGTGTCTGATAATATTGTTATTACGCCACTTTAGAACATCAGATACTCTATTCCCTGTAGTTCTTTTCGTGTAAGGCATGCAAAGGACTCATTAGCTCATGCAGTGTAGCTGTAGACAACAAGAGAAGGTGATTGGCGGCTCTCCACAATGTGGATTAGACGTGGGGATAACTGCCTCACCCTGTAAAAAAAAAAAAAAAAAAAAAAAAAAAAAACTCTTGTGTACTGTTGAAATGGAATATTTTATTTTCATGACGACCTAGGGCGCAGATAGCGCAACTTAAATCCTTCAGTACACCACTGCTAATTTTCATCATAGAAGTATACCACCTTTCATACAATCTCTGGGACTAGAGCCCTCATAGAATTGGTACATGCTTTATAGTTAAGAAAAATTGCCGAGCCTAGTGATAGTTTTATTGTAAGCTAAGTATATAGTACATTCTGATCTCTTTGTTCCCTGTAACGCCAGGTTCCACGGAATATATGCCTACCTATGTTGAACGCGGAAGTATCCAGTGAGGACAAGAGTCAGTAGAATCAACTTGAATTTAAAGAGCAAGCCCTTATTTCAAACCCTATCAAAGGCTTCGGTCACATCGAGGACGGCGCAGTAGCCATTGCCTTACGCTCATATGCGTGATAGAGCTGTTGAGAAATTATATCCTGCACCCAAACTGGTCATATGGAATAAGTTTTCCGTAATTGAAGATGGGAAAAATTCTCTGAGATTTAAATGGTAGGAAGCTTATCTGGTAGAGTAGGGAGATGTTTTTATGTTTAGGAAAGCGGAAAACAGTGCAGATTTTTCAGAGGGCAGTTCTTCGGTGTGCTACGTAGAATAATGTTGAAATGGTAAATTCTTAAGTGGATTGTTTTTTAAGGAAATAAATAGATTTTGTATGCTTATCAGGATTGAGTTGAGGGGTAAGTATTTGTCTGACGAGTTGAGCCAGGACAATGATTTCTCATTATCATCAAAGCAAAAGTTCCAGTGGTATTTTTTGAAATATCCAAGGATGTCATCCCCTCTGATTTCCTTTTTCTCCTCTTGTCCGAATACATCCCCTCCAGACGTATCCAATTCTATTTGCAAAGCTCCCTCATAAAACATGACAAAGCACCTCAAAGTCCTTTCTCCTGAACCTCAGGAATATCTATAGGCGGTGGCCAAGGGACTTACAGGTGCCGGCATTGAGCCACTTGCTAAGAAAGTGAATTCTCTGGTAATGTCCTCCTCTACGTACACTGTACCTGTCCCACTGCCTTGTATTCTGATTGGAAGAGAAAACTACAGCTGCTTGTGAACATTGTAGGTCGTTCTCCTCCTTGCGGTCAATATTACTTTCTATGGATAAAAAGCAATGAAGGAATATACCCTTCCAAGAACTATTTATTGTAAATATTTTTACAGAAAATAAATTTTAAACTAAGGATATTAAAAAAAAAAAGAAATTAACTCGTTATTTATTTTATGAACAATTATAAACAACAATAAGCAGAAGGTGTTCCCCAGTCTAAGTCCCATTATCCGAACACTTAAGGAGAACAGTCTTTCTTTTTAACAATGCTATATTCTTTTACAATTTTGGTATCTGAGGTATCTTTGATTCCTGGGGTTTAGGGTGTGCACGGTAGAACCTGACCTTCCAGATCTACTGGTAGAGTCTGCGAGGTGGTCACTACAACTCCTCAATGATGCCAATACTCAAGCGTCAGGAAGGGAAATGTCAGATGTAATTCTGTTTCCTATATTAATATACGATTGTTTAGATATGGCATTGCTCGGACTATGACCATCATGAGGATGTTATAGTGGAAACCTAATTGTTTTAAACAATTATTTTATCCAAAATGAAGGGATTCTTCCTTTTCTGGCTAAGCGGTTCTACACATCAACAATAAGCCTAACCTTCTTATTCTATTTGTGAAGCTTCATCCAGTCCAAGGAACTAAGGGATTAACATTCAAGGAGATGCGGTATGAAAACTATTGATATTATATAGCTTAGAAAAATTTAGAGATTTAAATTTAAAATTTTAGTTACAAATAAATTGAAAAAGGATAACATAAACTGGCATTGATACAGTCTAATCGGGGAGCGCCAGGCTAGCTCAGAGGGTCTCACAATCCTGACGCCGCGGGTTCAAATCCCGCCCAGGTCAATCTTTTATTTATAAATAGAAGCTTGTCCTGAGCCATGGGTGTTTAAAATAGGGTGGCAACCTGTAGATAGCCCCCTCCCTCCAATGACCCTAAGTGGTTGCAAGGGAGGCTAACACAACAAAAAAAAAAATAAATTANAAAAAGAAATTAACTCGTTATTTATTTTATGAACAATTATAAAGAACAATAAGCAGAAGGTGTTCCCCAGTCTAAGTCCCATTATCCGAAAACGTAAGGGCTTTCTTCTTAACAATGCTATATCCTTCTACAATTTTGGAATCTGAGGTATCGTTGATTCCTAGGGTTGAGGGCGTGCACGGTAGAACCTGATCTACTGGTAGAGTCTGCGAAGTGGTCACTACAACTCCTCAATGATGCCAATACTCAAGCGTCAGGAAGGGAAATGTCATATGTAATTCTGTTTCCTATATTAATATACGATTGTTTAGATATGGCATTGATCGGACTATGACGATCATGAGGATATTATCGTGGAAACCTGATTGTTTGAAACAATTATTTTATCCAAAATGAAGCGATTCTTCCTGTTCCGGCTAAGCGGTTCTACACGTAAACAATAAGCCTAACCTTCTTATTCTATATGTGAAGCTTCATCCAGTCCAAGGAACTAAGGGATTAACACTCACGGAGGTGCGGTATGAAAACTATTGATGTTATATCGTTTAGAAAAATTTAAAGATTTAAATTTAAAATTGTAGTTACAAATATTATGAAAAAGAATAACAGAAACGGGCATTGATACATTCTAATACACAGAAAATAAATTTTTAGGTAATATGATAAATAAATGATTCTTGAAAAGCATTTTCTAAAGTTTTATTTTGACGTCACTTTGGTATTTTCTCAGTGTCATTTATAGGTTTATTTAATTAGAGAGTGAAGTAAATCTCATCCCTCTGAGAGAAGCACTTAAGGGTTTTAAATAGTGGATTTCATCCACTCCAGGTTAGGGGTGGTAGCGAGCCGTTTGTGGGGGGTCCTTACTCCGCCATTAATGTCTCCTGCTACGACAGAAACTTCCTGCCACTCTCCCGGCGGCCGCTGCTTTTTCTGCACTCCACACTTTTTTTCCGCCGAGGGAGGAGGGCAGATAGAGACTCTCAGAGAGAAAGTGCTTAAGTTAATATTAAATATAGATGATTTAGCTTAAGCCCCGCCGAGGGGGTTGGGGGTTGGAGGGTTGAGAACCGATGAAGTTAGCTCTTTGATCCTAAATGAATCGTCCTCCCTCTCGCTCAGCTTTCACCCACTTCCTACCGTGGAAAGGCCGCAGTGGGACCTCCAGTCGCCTTATTAAACTTTCTTAAAACTAACTCCTTTTCCTCTCCTTTCAATCTCTATGCCATCCCCATTTACCTGTCATTCGCCCTTTCTTTTTGACTGGATCCTATATATTTTCTCATCTTCCTATTCTAAAATGAACTATTGTACTCCCCTCAAAAATTCAAGATATAACTTCTTTCCGAAATTTGGGAGTTCAACGTTTCAAAATTTTAAGAGACTCAACTTATTTAATAGCAAAACTTTTGTTGCTTTATTTGATTTATAATGCGTACAAGTAAATTTTAAATTAAGAAAAGATTCTCCAAATAATGTTACATACAATAACATACCTATACCTCTCCATTACCATACCTCTCCAACTCCTATTTCATCCCAATCCATATGCCCAATCCCTGTCGTCGGACTCCAATCCTCCCCGGCGACTAAAACGGAGATGGCCTCGCGACCTCCTGGGCCTTAATGCTTAAACTTATTGAGAGTGGGGTCGATAGGCCCCTTCTCTCTGCACAGTGATGACCATTTATTTATTTATTGTTAATTTTATTTTTATTTTATATATTTTTTCTTTCTTTTATTTTATTTATATTATTTTTATATATGTACATTTATTTTAAGTCATAAATTACAAGATGTTATATAACAGAATGTAATAAATACAGATTTATTTAAATAAAAAAAAGTCTTCTAAATATTGATAATTTTTTTCAAAGATTGTAAAAATATTCCTATAGTACTAATAAATCTCATTTGAAGTGAAATAACATCATGTAATATTTTAATACTTGTTGATAAATGTCATATAAGACATTTAAAACTTTTACAGCTCTACACTGCATAAAGCATAAAGTTCCTTTAGAATGCATAATGAATATTAGATTCATGATTTTTCTGAAACCCGAAACCCATGACACCAATGGAACACATGATACCGGAATCAATGATACCTGTTGAGAGATCCTAAAAACTTGGGATACTTNCTTAATTTTTCAATTGACTTAGCTGCAATAATTACATTGCATTTTCTGAAATTTCTAGTGTGAAAAATGTGAGAGGAATGAATACCATTATTATTAAATAAGTAAAAAAATTTCTATTATGGGATATTATTAGATGATTTTTGTGGGGGTTCGGTCACGTTAGATCCAAATAAATACAAATTTAAAATAGTAAAAAGTGTATTTTTTGAAAAATTATCTGCCGATGTTTCGACTTATTTTGTAAGCCATCTTCAGGGCTTACAATCATGAAGACGAGAGGGGACGTCCTGTCCCTAAGTTTTCACATTTCCATGACTGAGATAATTACTTACTATTGTGGGATAATTACTTACTATTGTGGGATAATTAACTTACTCAGGTCAGCCGTTGCTAAGAAATACTAAAAAAGATTGTAGGCTTACTTGGACTGACTAATATCGATAACATAATTTGACTTTCTGTTAAGTGGTAATTGTAAGGGAATAAATTGATTGACGATACTTTTAATAAATCTTTATTTATTACTTTCTGCTTATAAAACATATTTTTCAATGGCTTAATAATAAGCATATATGCAAGAAAAGAAAATAAATACAAGAAAAAAAAATTAGTAAATAAAATGTCACATTGCAGTGAGTCAATGACCCCACCCCTAGTAAATTTAAGCGTCAATGCCTAAGAATTCGCGAATTCTGTTCTCATTTTTCTTTGATGTGAGGTACATAATTCAACACACAAAGACTTCAATGGGCTTGCCCTGAAAATCACATGCAAATTTTAGGTCCGGATTTGATAAGATTTGTCTGCTTTCTTGAACCAGAAAACTTTAGCACTACAAAAAATTAGCGTTAAAATTAGGTACCGTTGCCCGTTTTCATGGGAATAGGGGCTTCAAATATTCTCATCGGAAACTTACATATTAATAAAAGCTTAATCAATGTTATACACTCTCTCAAAAATGCAATATCTTTGGTCCTCTCATTGCAGTGAAGACTCATAGATTAATCGCAGAAGAATTATCTATCATCCGCCTTTACACTCACCCATCTCAAGGCTTCTTTTTTCATATTTTATCCCTCCTTCGTCTCTCTATTTTCCTCAGCCCACTTCTCTCCTTCTAATGCTCTGAATCTCTACTTTGAAATCCTTCAAAAAACAAACCCTTGATGGGTTGCCTACCCTGAACCATAAATGGGTCCTAAGGTGGTAAAAGCCAGAAAAGTCTTGTATATACATATATAAGGTGTGAGAGAGAAAGACAAAGAGAGAGATTTATATTTTATGCCTTTTAAGTCCTTTTTCTATATAGTCCTCTAGAAAAAGGACTTAAAAGGCTAAAAAATAAATATCTCTCTCTCTCTCTCTCTCTCTCTCTCTCTCTCTCTCTCACTCTCTCTCCCTCTTCTTATATATATGTATATACAATGCTTTGACCACCTTAGGACCAATATTTGGTTCAGGGTAAGCAATATAGTAAGAGGACCATACTATTAGGTTTTTTTCTTAAACGGTATTTATTGGATTTTTATGATTATTGGTTTATAATAATTAAATATTACAGCTATTCCGCTAGAGTGGGCAAATTTTGAATATATTCCACATGAGGAAAATGTTGTATTTCCTTGTTTTATTGATTTTTTTCGAGATCAAAGACACTGTGATTCAGGACTGCCTTTTTTTTACGAGCGAGGACTTTCCGAAATCCCATTCTTCTTCACAACTTACTTGCTTTTTCTTTGCGACTCATCGTCTTTTTCGTCTGAGCTGATTCCTGGAGAGAATTTTTCTTTACCTGGAGAGAATATTTCTTTTCAGTTTTCTATCAGCGGTTTGTTCTGGGTTTCCAAGTAGAGATTTAGGGCTTCAGAAGGAGAGAAGTGAGCCGAGGAAGGAAGGGATGTGAGAGAGATGGAATAGGGAAAGGGAAGCTTTGAAATGGGTGTGTGTAAAGAAGGATGATAAGTTAAGCCTTTCGTCGCAAGAGAATTATTGATTGGTGATTGATTAAACTTATCGAACCTAAGCCAATCGGTTCTCGAAATTCATCGGTTTAAAATTTCGTAAAATGTTCCACGTTTTTTGTCTGACTCGCTAGAATCCACTGCTCCCATTCGTCATCTTATTATTGCTAACCTTATTTTCTTGGATTTCCTTTTCGAGATAGAAAATTGTTCATCATTCCATATAGGCATTCTGTACCGTCGTGATCTGGTAAGCTGCAATCGCGTATATATTTTTCTGCGTCTCAAAGGCAGTGTAATAAAATATTTCACAATAGAAACCGCGTCTTGAAATGTAAGGATTTAGCTCCTTTTTTTAAATTTTCCGCGTCTTGAAATGTAAGGATTTAGGAGAGTTTTTTGACCGTAGATATTATTCTTAGATGATTTACAGTCATGGAAATGTGAACTTTCTGTGAAAGGGACAGGACGTCCTCTCTCATTTTCATGATAGCCCTGAGGATGGCTTACAATGTAAGCCGAAACGTTGGCAGATAATCCTTTATTAAAAAAAAATACATTTTTTAATTTTGTGTTTTTTGGATCTACCTTGACCGAACCCCAACTAAAATCATCTAAGTGTAAGGATTTTTTTTTAATTCTAATTTTCCAGATTTTTGCAGATATTTGAATGAGAGTTATATTTTTTTGTGTAACTATAAAACGCAGATGAGGTTCTTCTGGTGTTTTCTTTTTTTTTAAATGTTTTTAAAAAAACCTGCAGATTTTTTACTGCTTTAGCACATATATTTCTTAATGGCGTCTTATTTTAATGGAAGATCACTTTTAATATGTGATATTGTGTAATGTTAATCTAATGTCATTTTAAAACTTCTGCTGTTAAAATTTATATTAGTGCTGCAGTCAATATAGATATATATGAATTTATGTATGGATAGATGTTATCTATCTGTTCTTTAAAAAATTGTTTTCATAATTTATAAAAGCTTAAAATTGAAAATTTAATTTAAATAATAATTCTAAGAACGTTCTATTTATGATCGAAGAATGCTTGCCTGACACGTTCTCTAAGGGTATCACTACCATCTTTCCCTGACCTGACTTCTACAGCCAAGGTGTGCTAAAAGCCTTTATCTAGATACATAAATTTTTTTTATTTCCATGATTTATCACTGCTAGGCGGTTAGCCGTCGTTTCTTGTCAGTTTGGAAACCCATTCTGGAACGACTGATCTTAGAAAATCTGAAAAATCAGAAAAGAAAAAAATACAACGTGAAGAGATTATCAAATAAATAAACTAACTTCATTGAATAAAAGCGATGGTGATTCAATGAATGATGTGATCATAAATTGCTATTTTTGTTGGCAGTAATATGGTAGTAATATAACATCAAAATGGAGAATTTGAGCGCAATTCGGTCGAAGAGTTTTTAATAACAAGACATTTGTGAGCTTTGAAATATTATTTTAACCAACATTTTATCTTGGAATTCAGGCCAAAACATCGGATTTCGGCCATTCATTTCTTTTTCTTTATTTTAAATATCAATAACAAAATTTCGACCATTTTTCCACTAAAATATTTTAGCATTTTAATTTTGTTCTGAATTAATTATGCTATGTATTTTTCTGCCAAAAATTTAATAAATTTTTCGTCCATAATCTAATATAATTATTTTATAAGTATAAATTTAAAAAAAATGTTTTCGTGGGATATTTTTAGCTTTAATGCAAAAGAAAAAAAAATAAAGGCCGAAGTGTAAAATATTTTAATATTTCAGTTTTCTGAAAATTGACAGGT
The DNA here is from genome assembly GCA_000696205.2 of Oncopeltus fasciatus. Classification (NCBI taxonomy): domain Eukaryota; kingdom Metazoa; phylum Arthropoda; class Insecta; order Hemiptera; family Lygaeidae; genus Oncopeltus; species Oncopeltus fasciatus. The sequence goes on from KZ809716.1 coordinate 71,565, forward strand.
TAAATGACGTTTGCAAAGGTCTTCTACTGACACTCCTGTTTCCTTTCAGTCCTCAGAAAAAGTAATTTTACATAAAGGTATTAGGCTCAGCAGTATTGATCCAAGTAATCATCTAAGTAATTTGAATATCGGAGATAAAAGTAACAGCTGTCAGCTTATCTATGTTTTTGGGAGCATGTGCTCCTCTGATATTAGGTAAAAAACAATTTACATATATCAGTATCATAATTACTTTTCTTAATTTTATTTTTGTATATTTATACTTTATAATAATAAAAAAAATTCAACTGAGCTTCTATTTTAATTTTATTTCTGCATGTTGTTTTTTTATTTATTTTTCCGTAAAACTCAGTCAGTTAAGCCAACTTCAAGTACAGACTTTTCACTGGTCATACATACATTTCTATGTAACTTCCTATTTTTCTAAAGTTTGAATGAGATTTTTTTTTTAAAAACAAGAAAATCGTTCAAGGATGTATTTTTCATGTTTTTTTTTTTTTAAATNGCATGTGCTCCTCTGATATTAGGTAAAAAACAATTTACATATATCAGTATCATAATTACTTTTCTTAATTTTATTTTTGTATATTTATACTTTATAATAATAAAAAAAATTCAACTGAGCTTCTATTTTAATTTTATTTCTGCATGTTGTTTTTTTATTTATTTTTCCGTAAAACTCAGTCAGTTAAGCCAACTTCAAGTACAGACTTTTCACTGGTCATACATACATTTCTATGTAACTTCCTATTTTTCTAAAGTTTGAATGAGATTTTTTTTTTAAAAACAAGAAAATCGTTCAAGGATGTATTTTTCATGTTTTTTTTTTTTTTTGGAAATACTAAAGTTTCCGACTACTCAAAAATTGTGAATCTCATGCTGCCAATGTACTAAGCTCAATGAAAAAGGTTAAGCATAAATATTTGCAGAGCATGTGGGATGTGGGTGTCGGTCGAAGGAGTAAAAAAAACAAGACTAGAATGGCGACGGTTTCGGAATATTTCATTCCTTCTGTAGGAAAATTAGTCAAATATTAAAATTATATAAATAGTTTGAAATATAAATAGTTTCATGGTTGGAGGTTCGTTGATCGTCGAGTCTTTTACTGGAGAAATAATTTCAGCTTAAAATAAATAAATAAGAATGTCGGTTATTTAAAAAAATNTCACTAGAAATACTACAGGGTGACTCCATGGGCAGCTATTGATACCGAAATGGTTAGAATCGGATATTACTTTAAATGTAAGAGTCTCTAGTGAAGACTGACCAGTCAAGAAAATTGGATTCTGGTGACACGACTTCCCCTGTCCACTTCATGATAGCCCTGAAGATGGCTAACAATACAAGCCGAAACGTTGGCAGATAATTATTTAAAAAAATACACTTTTTTTTTTAAATGAATTTTTTGGATCTACATTGACCAAACCCCAACAAGAAACATATAATAATATTATTAAACATGTTTAATCTGTAATTTTCATTGGTTAGTATAATAGGTAATGATTTCTTTTGTAGTAATAACAAGTTCTCAATTTATTACTTAAAATTTCAGTATTTAGGTTATTTTTGTTATCATTTTCGACTAGATACAGAATGAAATATTGTGTTCTGGCCGAATGAAACGGTGCCTATAAGTTGTGAATGGTGCAGACTATTCGCACAAGGCAATAGTCCTTGTAATTTTTTATGACTGCCTCGCTCTATATTATTCTTGACTATATCAGAGAATTCTCTTTTCCCCCTTGCAATCATGGGGAGGAGAATGAGCGAGAGGCCGTCCACGAAAGCTGATTTTGCGAAGGGTTGGTTGGGGGGTGGGGGGGCTCTTTAAGATGTAGGGTTTTCTGGTTATTCGTCTCGCCCCGGCGGCACGTAATGTGGCCTGGCACGGAAGGTTGGCCAGCCTGTTATTTTTCATCCCCTTGTTCCTCTCATCGCCCGGTCAGGCTCTCTCTCTCTCTCTCTCTCTCTCTCTCTCACTCTCTCTCTTTCTAGACGATGTAGACATTAAAGGTAAGGACTCGGACAATGCGGGAGTGGGTTGAGAGAGGGAGTGGGAGAGCGAGAGAGAGAGATAATCAGCGACGCAGTGAGAGAGGGAGAGAAAGAGAGAGAGATTTGAGCCCACTTTACTCTCTTCTAAACAAGTCTACCTTCAACCGCAAAGATGGTTTTAGTCTAATGAGCCGTTCAGAGAACGTTCCACTTTTACTTCAGCTGGACTGCGAGGCAGATGCTTTTTATTTTTTGTTTTCTTTATTTTTTTATGCCACCTCCCCACCCCACTTCTCTTCTCAACCCTCATAACCTCTCGTTTAACTTTGTTAGAACAGTTGTTAAGGTTTTGTTATTGTTCCTTGTCACTAAATCTTTAAAAGTAGTGTATACTTATTTCACGTCATATAGTATGGGGTGCATCACTTTAATTAAATATCCGCCATTTAATTTTTATGACATTATTTAAATTTATTACTTTAATAATATATCTTAAAAAACCCCTTACAGTGGATGGGCTGTTAAACTTTCTTTAAAAAAGTAGGTATAGCCTGGAAAATCTAAATTAAAGAATGAGATATTATTTATTATTTTAGTTAATAATAATTTATTTATTATAATTTATTAAAC
>KZ809716.1:79354-89465 GCA_000696205.2 Oncopeltus fasciatus
CACATTCAGCCAGATTGACTAAGGAAACGATTTCTTCGCTTGGTTGGGAACTCCTACCCCACCCGCCGTATTCACCTGACCTGGCGCCTTCTGATTATCACCTCTTCTCATCGATGGGACACTCATTGGCGGAGCAACACTTCAACAATTTCGAAAACGTACGAAAATGGCTCGATGAATGGATTTCAAATAAAGATGAAGCATTCTTTTGGAATGGTATCCATATATTGCCCGAGAGATGGACAAAATGTGTAGAAAGCGAGGGCCAGTACTTTGAATAAAATATATTATACTTTTTTTTAAATTACTGTGTATATATTTTAAGAAATAAACGACATTTTAAACTTGCATACCTGGTAATTTAAAAAGCTTTATTGTAAATCGGTCACTCGAATGTATAAGGTACATTGAAGATATTTGGGCGCGTAATGAGGTGACTCTGCATGATCCACACTTGTAATTCGGTGCTCGCAGTGTGATTAATACCAATTCCGGCAAGTTGTTTCCAGGCTGCCCGGATGTGAGCAGTGCCCGGGAGCCTGGAAACGGTGGACAATATCGGAATTCCAGCACTGGCAGATTGTTAATAATGGCGGCGGACGGACAATGACCGAGGGACCCCTGAGAATTATGTAGCGGACCCGGGGCTTTGTAGCGGCAGAAGGCGAAGAATGCCTTCACCGCTTGATATGCAAATGGTCTCAGCCTTGTCCACCTAATCTTTCCCCATATCACTAAACCATCTACGTATATGGCTACTTATCCTTCCGATTCAAACTTATCATGTATTCTAAGATGATTTTAGGTGGGGTTCGGTCAAGGTAGATAAAAAAAAACACAAATTTAAAAAATGTATATTTTTAATAAAGGATTATCTGCCAACGTTTCGGCTTACATTGTAAGCCATCTTCAGGGCTATCATGATAGATGAGAGAGGACGTCCTGTCCCTAAGTTTACATATCCATGACTGTGGTGAAGTTGTGTTATGACTGTGATAAGTGGCGGTGAGTCTGCAGGTAAGATCTGTGAGGTCCCGTTGCGTGCCTGCCGTCTGGTTAGAGGCCTAAGTGTAGAATTAGACATTGTAAGAACACCCCAAGTTATGTTGTATGTTCAAAAGGAGAGTTAGTTGACCGTAGATATTATTCTAAGATGATTTTAGTTGGGATTCGGTCAAGGTAGATAAAAAAAAACACAAATTTAAAAAATGTATATTTTTAAAAGGATTATCTGCCAACGTTTCGGCATACATTGTAAGCCATCTTCAGGGCTATCATGAAGATGAGAGAGGACGTCCTGTCCCTAAGTTCACATATCCATGACTGTGGTGAAGTTGTGTTGGTGATAAGTGGCGGTGAGTCTGCAGGTAAGATCTGTGAGGTCCCGTTGCATGCCTGCCGTCTGGTTAGAGGTCTAAGTGTAGAATTAGACATTGTAAGAACACCCCAAGTTATGTTGTATGTTCAAAAGGAGAGTTAGTTGACCGTAGATATTATTCTAAGATGACTTTAGTTGGGGTTCGGTCAAGGTTGATCCATAAAATACAATTTAAAAAATGTGTATTCCTTAAAAGTTATCTGCCGACGTTTTGGCTCAGATTGTAAGCCATCTTCAGGACTATCATGAAGATGAGAGAGGACATCATGTCCCTAAGTTCCCATTTCCATGACTAAACCCCAACTAAAATCATCTTAGAATAATATCTACGGTCAACTAACTCTCCTTTTGATCTTATCGTGTATTGTATGATCTATCTATGTAAGAGTTTGAAGGGCATTTCTTGTTGAGGGACTCAAACAGGTATTTAGAAATTCAATGGATTAACTAAATATTAGGATAAATACTGATACTAGTTGTGGTATTTAATCCCACATTAATTTTATACAAGAAATGCAAGGGAATAGAATAAATAAAATCTTACTACCTCAGACGGGACTCGAACTCGGATCTCCTGCTTTCCGGGAGGGTATGCTGAGTTCCTTCTGAGGTAGTAAGATTTTTTTTATTCCATTCCCTTGCATTTATTGTATAAAATTAATGTGGGATCCAATACCACAACTAAAATCAGTATTATATAAATATAATAAATAGCTGACAATGTTAGCTCCTTCGAGCATAAGGCATATACTCGTCTTACTCAGGGGCTTAAGCTCTGAGTAAAATGCGGGAAGTAGAAGATATTATCCGACTAGCCTTGGTGGTGTAAAGGCCAACATACTTGCCTGGAAAGCAGGAGATCCGGGTTCGAGTCCCGAAGGTGGTAGTAAGATTCGTTTATTCTATTCCCTTGCATTTATTGTATGCTAATTATTGGGGTTTATCTCCAACTAATGTCTAATGATTATTAGGGATATAGAAAAAGGTTTATAATAAAAAAAAGGCTTGTGTAAAAAAATTTCAGAAGAATTTATTAATTAATTCCGACGTTTCGACATGCAATGGAAATACCAGGCCATTGATACAATCGCGTATTGGCCAGAAGCTTGTCTCACCCTCTCTGCTGAAATCACCATCCTGGAAACCCCTCGTAAGGTGGTGACCACCACTTGGTCTCTGACACTTTCATTCCATTACTCTAAACTAAATAGTACGCTCGTTAAATCAATAAAACTATTCGTACGACCACTAGACATTTCAGGTAATACCCCACTATAATATGTAGGACCATTTGGCATTTCAGACAATACTCCACTACTATTTGTACGAATTCGCTTTATAACAACAAATCCAATTCTATTTGTTTAATTGCATAGTGTAACTCTGAAAGTATTCACTTTTTGAGTAAAAAAAGTCTCTTTAGTTTCATTACTATAAACTAAATATTACGCCCGCTACAACAATCAACATTCATAGTAATAGTATTTGATATTTCATGTACTCTGTCAAGAAAACAATAACTACATTTAGTNTGTGGTATTTAATCCCACATTAATTTTATACAAGAAATGCAAGGGAATAGAATAAATAAAATCTTACTACCTCAGACGGGACTCGAACTCGGATCACCTGCTTTCCGGGCAGGTATGCTGAGTTCCTTCTGAGGTAGTAAGATTTTTTTTATTCCATTCCCTTGCATTTATTGTATAAAATTAATGTGGGATCGAATACCACAACTAAAATCAGTATTATATAAATATAATAAATAGCTGACAATGTTAGCTCTTTCGAGCATAAGGCGATATACTCGTCTTACTCAGGGGCTTAAGCTCTGAGTAAAATGCGGGGAGTAGAAGATATTATCCGACTAGCCTTGGTGGTGTAAAGGCCAACATACTTGCCTGGAAAGCAGGAAATCCGGGTTCGAGTACCGAAGGTGGTAGTAAGATTCGTTTATTCTATTCCCTTGCATTTATTGTATGCTAATTATTGGGGTTTATCTCCAACTAATGTCTAATGATTATTAGGGATATAGAAAAAGGTTTATAATAAAAAAAAAAGGCTTGTGTAAAAGAATTTCAGAAGAATTAATTAATTAACTCCGACGTTTCGGCATTCTGGCTAGGAGAGTATGGCATGCCAGGCCATTGATACAATCGCGTATTGGCCAGAAGCTTGTCTCACCCTCTTTGCTGAAATCACCATCCTGGAAACCCCTCGTAAGGTGGTGACCACCACTTGGTCTCTGACACCTTGGTCTTTCATTTAATCAACCATTTTCCATACTGTCCAGATCTAACCCCCATTCTGAATCTGAAACTGCATACAAATTATTCCTTACAAAATCACGATAACTCTGACTGACTTTGGGTTCATGCTAGTTGGATAGTTTTATATTGCTATTCTCAGCACAAACTCTCCCATTATATTTACATTTAAAGAACAATAAACAATATCCGCTTATAAATGGTAAAATTAAAATTTACAATACCAAATTTTAATTGATCAATTTCTTCTGTACAACTCCTAAAATGTATATTTTATACTAATAAAAACTAAATCCTATATCTATGTTGACTCCCATTACTCTAAACTAAATAGTACGCTCGTTAAATCAATAAAACTATTCGTACGACCACTAGACGTTTCAGGTAATACCCCACTATAATTTGTAGGACCATTTGGCATTTCAGACAATACTCCACTACTATTTGTACGAATTCGCTTTATAACAACAAATCCAATTCTATTTGTTTAATTTCATAGTGTAACTCTGAAAGTATTCACTTTTTGAGTAAAAAACCGTCTCTTTAGTTTCATTACTATAAACTAAATATTACGCCCGCTACAACAATCAACATTCATAGTAATAGCATTTGATATTTCATGTACTCTGTCAAGAAAACAATAACTACATTTATTAGTAAATCGCAAAATATATATTAATGTCAAGATGTAATGATTTTGTATGGCNGCCCTGAAAAAGCCATCACATGATGTGCGAAAGCTCGGCAAATAAGAACAATTTGACTCGGTCCAACCCGGAAGATGAAATGGTAAATAACTACATTTATTTGTAATTCTCTAAATATAATAGTACAATATATATTAATGTCGAGATGTAATGATTTTGTATGGCCAGTGTGGGAAGTGGCCAATTGAAGGATCCCACCTGCTTCCTTACTTCGGTAAAGGAAACTAAGTTTGCGCGCAAATAACTATTAGATTCTCCTAGGCCTGCCTCGGCCCTCCTACGACGTTATAAAAGCAGCTCTCCAGCGGCCCCCGGAACGGATTCAGGGATAAGTTAGTAAGACAGTGTCTGTTTCCGTGGCTAATGGTGGCTTTTCCAGTGCTGGTAAGAGTTAAATGTTCAGTGATAGCAATTTAGTAAGCGTTCTGAGGTCTCTTTGTAATATGCACATTTAATTAATTTGTATATATTACTTAACTAGCAATAAAATTGCTAATTCACTAGTTAGCTAAAAACAATTTATATTTTCCATTAATTTATTTATTTATAAGTTAGTAAGGGCAGTTGATTGGATAGTTATTGGAAGGTGTATTTATTTGTCTTGACAAATTAACATTATTTTTTTTTTAATTATTATTAACCTTAAACCATAACAAGTGTTTTTTTCCTTGTTACGTCCGATTCAAATTTCATTTTTCTTCAGTCATTGCACGGAATAAGTTATAATGTAAGAGTTCAAATTTTTATTTATTGTACCTAACTTTTAGCTGCATAATAAAAATAATATTTTATTACTCGTATAAAGTGTTTTTTTGTAGCTGGGTGGAGTTCCCATGCTTGGCCTCACCGCGCTCGTAAAACCCGGCCACAGACGGAAAACACCTTCTTTCTGAAACAGCGTTAAAATATCTGTTATCCTCATGAAACTCAATAAACTCCTTTAACGGGATATAAACATCTAGAAGGTCCTGGACATAGACAAATTAGACATGAAAGTTCTCCTTCCTCACAATATAAATCCTTATCAACGTAATATTTTATTCAAATGAAAACACTTTTTATGTTCGCCATCAAAAAGTTTATTCTCAATTGTTTTATTCAGCAACAAAATCGCATAATCAAAAGTGATAGAATTATAGCTCACAACACGCCTTACGTCTCAGGCTGTTTGGGAAGAGTCCACGTTCATTAAGTGTTTTATAGATCGCCTTACTTTTCTATGTATGCAATTTTCATATAATTTTACAATTAAATCAAATTATACGAAAGATGCCAATTTGAATTGAGTTTTTGAGATACGAATTGTGGACTATAGGAAAGAAAAAATTCGTTTTGAACGGATTTGTCAATGTAGCAAAAAATCAGAGATCAATAGGTGTTGCGGGTTCCAATAATTAGTAATTGAATGATACGACTTAAGTTGATCAAAATCAGACAATTTTGTGTACCATCTGGCCTGTGTTTCACAGTAATGGTAGAGCTTGCATGAGGAACAAATCCAATATTAATTACACCTTCAAAATTCCCCCCAAAAAAAACGCGAAGCATGGATTTCATAAATTTTGTTTAGGGGGTATTTGGATTTCGGCAGTACCCTTCTTTTCATCACAGGTGACAATCTCTTGGAAAAATCTCATATCAGAAGGGTTATTTATTAAATGGAGAGTGTTTTGTCAGCAGATATTTGATTTTTTGTTATGGTTTTTTTTATTTGGTAGAACCAAAAATATTAGAAATTTTCAAAGAAAAGTTATTTTTTTAAAATTATCTGCAGACTTTTTGGCTTAAATTTTAAGCCATCTTCAGGGTTGTTGAAATATAATGTCATGAGAATACAATAATAATTGAAATATTATAATATAGAATTACCATAATGTAATATTATATCAAAAGTATGAATGTAGTAAGATATGCAGGAGAATTCAACATGCAGAAAACAAACTATTAAAAAATTACTAAAAAATTAAGACATTAATTGACCACACCTACCTCTCATGAAGACGAACATCCTGTCCCTAAGTTCACATTTCCATGACTGAGCTGAAAAAATATTTTGAGAAGATCATCGTGGGAGGTGGAATGGTGGGGGGAGGTAAGAGGCGGAAGGTACATAGGGAGAGCGGTCTGTTTCAAAAGGGGCAATAAAAGGACAAAGGAAAAAAGGAAGGGTATTATTGGAAATAGGTAACTTTGGAACTGGGAAAAATGTTTGATAGGTTTATTGTGTAGGAGGGCTAATAGTTTTTTAGGATATTGAAAATGTTCGAATAAGTTGAAGAAATTTGTTCTATGCCAAAAAAAAACATATAATAGTTATTCAATACATTTTCACAAAGTAAAATAAAATTTCTAACCTCTTAACTAATTGTTGAGGAGTAAGTTCGTGAGAGACCAGTCTACTGCTCTTTCTCACCTTCCCCATGGAGAGTAGATGGCGACTAACAGTATCTTTTGGCACACCACACTCCCTGGCAAGTTCACTAGTACCTCTGGACAGATTTGACTCCACAGCTTCCTGCAGAAACTCACTCATAACATTTAGTAGTACCCAGGGTAGCCTGGCTCGGGAGCCATCCCCTCCCTTCAATTCCGTATCTCCAGTGCTAAATTTTCAAACCATCGCGCAATGCGAAGGTAAAAACATCTTCCTCATTATACTCGTATTTAATAATATTCCCAGAAATGCCTCAAAATTACGAGAATTTTCTAGTACATTGTCATGTTTCTTCTTTAAAAGGAAATAACTTAACTAAGACTTTTTTTTTTTTCAGAAGTCAAATGGGATTTAGGAACCTTAGCAAATACTTTCTGAGGATTATTAAGCATTGGCAAGTATTAAATTGAAATAAAACATTTATAGTCATGAAATCGACTTTGCTACGACAGTCAGTTTTTTAAGTCTTCTTTAATTCGTTCGGACCTTATTTTATATATGTAGAATTAGTTAAGATCTCTTGATAGTTTCCAAAAGTCACGTCAAGGTAGGATCGTGATACAATGATTTTCTTCTATGAAAAAAAAAAAAAAGCTGTGATTCTATTTTTTTAAAATTTGAATGAGTTGAATGAGTGTGAGCCTTAGTGGATCAAAAGTATAAAGAAAATAGCGATTTAAAAACTCAGTTCGGAAATTAATATGCAGTGCAAAATGTGGCGTGTTAAGATCTGAAAAACAGGTTTCACTATTATTCAAAATTTAAACAAAAATGACGATTTAGATTCATTTCAAAGATTTTAGAAATTTAAAAGAAGTCTTTTAACATTACTGGTTGTAGCATATGGTTCACTAAATTGGATTCTTCTAAACTGAATACATTAATTAGAGTGGCAAGTTGTACACATGAGGAAATCACGAGAATTCTTCAATCCTATATTTAATATGGATTAGCTAAATGATTTGCTTTGCTTCCTACAAAATCAGTCTCCTGGTAGAAAAGGCCAGTTCACATCTGAAAAGCTTATTTTTTCATGAATGATACTGTTAAAAGAAGTGGTACTATTTAGAAAAAGTTTGAAATATCAAATAATATTCAATTTATAATATTCATAATATCACTTTACATATTCTTTCATTTCAGAGCACTTCCAGCACCAGCGATTCCATCTTCGGAGCTTAGTTTCCTTATACTGAGTGTTCCTGCCTTGGTAGCTCTGGCAGTGCACCTAGAGGTGACTGATTTCCGAAGATGGAATCATTGATTCTGAAAGCGCTCAGCAATTAAAGAAAAACATATAAAACGTGCAAAGAATTAGATGTTATTCGATCACTCTAATTTTGCAGGCAGCGCAAATAAAATAAAGATTGTGGTAGAATTCCTCCAAATATGATTGTGACATAGGAAGTAGACTCTTCCCTTGACGACAATGGTCATCCTCCAACGAGGGCGGATGTGGAGGGAAACAGTTGTAGGGTGCTGGAGCCAGTAGCCCAGATTCGTCCGGGATTTGCCGAGTTATCCCGAGTTCCCGGGAAGCCATCTCCAAACTTCACCCCCACCATTAGCTCCTATTTGTCTCCAGGGTAGACAACTTACCAGCCCCATAATTTTAGTCCATCTTCCGCCTCTTACAATGTCTAACTCGTCGGGAAACAAAACTTCACAGCTACACTGATTTGTGGTACCATACAGACAACCATAAATACGTACCGGACATCCTCTCTCGTCTTCATGATAGGCAGGTACTGTTTTAATTTTTTTCAATAATTTTTATTATAGGTTTTTTAATAGGTAGGCAAGTTTTTAAACTCTCTTACATATCTTTCTACATTCATACTTTTGATATCACATTACATTATGGCAATTCTATATTATAATATTGTCAATTATTATTGTATTCTCATGACATAGTATTTCTACAGCCCTGAGGATGGCTTAAAACTTAAGCCGAAACGTTGGCAGATAATCTTTAATAAATACAATTTCCTGAAATTTGTATTTTTTGTTTATCTTCCTTGACCGAACCCCAACTAAAATCATCTAATAATAAATACATATAATCTATTAATCGCATAAATACTTATTAATAGTGCATTTTCAATTTGTCCCAATACTTTCAACTTTGGTGTCGATTTTTCAAAATTTATTGAGAGTCATGAATAAGTAAGATGTTTGGAAATAATATGAATATGGAAATAAATAAAATAATGGGAAGAAAGGTAAAAAAGATAATCTTGGATTAATTATTACACACAGTACTGAATAAAAGAGAGTTTTAAAATTATGTTAATATAATATATTTGAGGTCTAGTTAACTGTTTAATCTGTTAAAAATATTTAGTTATTTTAAATTAACCGAAATTATATATTTATGACTATAAATTAATGAATTTAGACATGATAGTATCGGGATCTGAAGAATGTTGAAGAAATACTGTGTTTTGTTATCTAGTAAACTAAATAACACTAGGGAATACATTTTTGTTGAGTTAAATCTGACAATGTTTTTTCACTAATTCTAGGCGTTAGAATGTGAGAATAACCTCAGATTTTGTCCAATACGTCAACTTTTTAAACTACAGGATATCCACAGAAATCATAAAAATCATTCATTTAAAAGAACATAAAATAAAAACGTACCAAATATACAGTTTATAAAACATTTAATGTGAGTTAAATCGAGTTCTTGCATATAAAATTGTTTAATTAATGAACAATACTTAAAAATTAGGATAAAAATTTGCGTTAGTAGCTTTATCTGGAGTGTTTATTTTGTGTACATTCGCGTTTGATGCTCCAACAATAGTCAGCCATCATATGTACGTCCCATCTAACTTGATACCTTGCATCCATGATCCTATCTTGATGGAAGCGCTCACCCTGCTCATCACTCACTGAACCAAGATTGTCCGGGAAATTAGCAAGGTGGCTGTGTAAAAAATGCAATTTAATGCTCGTGTATTTACCATTTCATCTTCCGGGTTGGACCGAGTCAAATTGTTCTTATTTGCCGAGCTTTCGCACATCATGTGATGGCTTCTTAAGGGTTGAAAAGAGAATGAGTGTTGTAAAGAGAGATTTTTAAAAATCCAGATGGTATATATTTACCATGTTTTATACACCAGGTGGTGTATAATCCCGGCGCGGTCTTGTCCTTGGGCGAAGTCTGCCTTCCCATTGGTTGATACTGTGTTCTGGTGGCTGGTCTCTGGAGTAGTCAGGTAGCTGGTCACTGATTGGTTGGATCCTCTTGTCAATTAGCGCTGGTTTCCAGTTTTTGCTCAATCTGTATCCGTCTTCTCTGTTGATATTTTTCGGATTC
>KZ809717.1:20717-31461 GCA_000696205.2 Oncopeltus fasciatus
TAACTGTTATTATGGTTAATGATTAGTTGGCCGTCTCGAATATCGTGTGAGAATGGTCGGGGTTTCGGCCAGGAAACATTCCTGGCCGAAACCCCGACCATTCTCACACGGTAGAAAAATAACCATATAAAAGGTAGATAATTCCATATTCCTTGGATCTGTATTAACTTCTTTCCAATTTTTACTAATTGGTGTCATTCAAAGAAAGGCTAATACATATCTTCTTTTCAGTCACCGAAGACAAAAACATATTTCTAAAGCACTAAAATTCAGGGTATCATTGCATATTGTCATACTTGGTCCTCAGCAAAAATCCCAGAGAATAAAATCATATGAATTGAGAGTAAAATACACCAGAAAATAATGGGCCGCAGGTGGGATAAGCAATAAGTAGGGACAACAAAGAGCTGGAACAAGATACAAAGCAGTAAATTGAGCACAATATGAATAAAAGAGGTTATGATGGGTAGGATATGAAGCAAGAAGCGAACCATTAGGACTCATGTTCATGACAATGAATTCTACAGTAGATGTAACATGACCCAAAGGGTGACAGAACAAGATAGACTGTTCACTTGTTATTTATCAGAGGTGATTCCTCTGGTACTTCTTTAAATTTTGCCCAGCCAATTGTGAGGGTATGAGTGGACCCCTGTATGCACTCTCCCAGTTGTTTGTTCGCATATGTAATCATAACTCTCAAATGGTAGGCCATAAGACTTAGTGCCTAAAGTGAACAGTTACAGCTCTTTTACTCCAAAACATTAATAACAGAAAAAACATTAATTTAAGAAGGTCATTTTTTATTTAAGTTTAAATAAACCAGAACAAATAAAAACATGCAGTTAACATTTTCATTTACTTTCCCTTTGAACTAGAGCATAAGACGAAAAATACTCCCTGTTTCAGATTATTCTTTAAAGTGAGTGAGAGTTTGAAAGTTGTGAAGTAAGGCTTAATTATTCAATAAATATAAAAATTGAAAATCATGACTAATTGAATAAAATTTATTCTTTTAAATTTAAATAAAACAATTCTGGAAACTCATTTCTTCTAAAAATATGAAATATATGTACATACCTCACAAACCTTGATTAAAATGGCCAACATTATTTGTCAAGTTGACTGAAAAATCTGATTATTACATATTTATAAAATTAAAATTCGATAGCCGATTTTATCTTTCTTTTAGCCGGCGGCCGCTTCATGTTGGTATCCCCCACGGGTTTGTATATATTTAGGTGAGACTATTACCTAGTTCATTTTAATACAAATTTCTAGGCAGTGAGATGTTAGTGGGTTAAAAAAATAAAAACTATAATACATTTCCCAGTAAATATTAGTGACCTTCACCAGGTTAGAACTTAGCTGAGCATCAGGTGTTGACACGTCCGTTGCCGCTAGTACAATGCAGGAGCGTTAGGAATAAGGTAAGACCACTTCAAGAACCTGCTGAATTAGGGGAAATTTAACAGAATTTGATATGGTCTAGGCAAAATATGGTGGATGAACTGATTTTCCTCGATATTGAAATGTCAATCTCAAAGATAAAAACATGAAGCGCTCCTGGAATAGATAAATTGCTAAGTAAGCTATTCTAAGATGGAGTAAGCAGCTTACACTTATAATACAGAACTAGTGCTCATGATCAGGAGAAAAGAGAATTTATGAGAAAACTGGAACACAGATCTCATTTTTCTAGTTGTGAAAAAAGAATCCATGACTGAATATGGGAATCACAGAGGCTTAGCCTCATTCCCAGTCATTAACAAAATCCTGATGAAACATATTACTCAACAGTATGAATCTGTATTATTAAAATATCCTGGGTGATTAGCAAGCAGGATTCAGAAAATAAAGGAGCACTTCAAAAATATTCATCTTGACACAAACTCTTAAAAAAAGAAGGGAAATAAACACACTATATTAGTTTTTGGTAAAGCAGCTTATAACTTTGTTGCCAGAACTGTCTTTGGAAAGTAATGGCTGTACTAGGTATCCCGAGGAAGTTTTTGAGACTAACAAAGCCCTGGAAGCTCAAAGCAGATCTTGATAAAGAGAGTCATTAATGAAGCTGTAACAGAACAGTTGATAAGAACTGTGACAAAAGAGATTGCCAATGCAGTTAAACTTTTACTTGGGAGTAAGTGATTGTCTCTAGGCTAAATGAGGAGTGGATTTTGAACAAAAACACAAATTATTAGCAGATGTTGCCATAATAGCAAAAATATATCAATTTAATAAGTAAATAATAATTAATATTAATATAATAACTATTATAAGACAGTTTTAACTAATGAGAGGAAATACAATTATGGGACAAATGAAGCAATGAAAAGGAGAGAAGGGAGGGCCATTTCTAGGCAGGCCTGAGGGAAGACAACCTTTCTTTGTACTTCAGTCATGATTTTTTTTTTTTGTCATCATAGTATGGGTATTAGTTGAATTCAACATTAAGTTTGGAATACATTGGCCTTTTATTTAATTCTTCTTTAATTCTAATTTCTTTTGGATAAATTAGTAGTCGTTAGCCTATTTAGTATTGATGAACCTAGTTAAGCATGTTTTATTAGTAAAAAGTATTTTTCAGGGGTAGTTTGTAAAGCATTTGGAGAAAAAAATAATTCGTGACAACGCCAATGATTCTGAAAACATCATAATTCAACATCAAGGTAAGTCGTTTTAAAGAAAGAATAAAAAACCATCAATTTATGAAAAATATAGTAGTAAGTTAAGTATTGCATAGCAGAAACATGAATGTAGAAAAATAACATGGTTAATGATTAGTTGGCCGTCTCGAATATCGTGTGAGAATGGTCGGGGTTTNTAACTGTTATTATGGTTAATGATTAGTTGGCCGTCTCGAATATCGTGTGAGAATGGTCGGGGTTTCGGCCAGGAAACATTCCTGGCCGAAACCCCGACCATTCTCACACGGTAGAAAAATAACCATATAAAAGGTAGATAATTCCATATTCCTTGGATCTGTATTAACTTCTTTCCAATTTTTACTAATTGGTGTCATTCAAAGAAAGGCTAATACATATCTTCTTTTCAGTCACCGAAGACAAAAACATATTTCTAAAGCACTAAAATTCAGGGTATCATTGCATATTGTCATACTTGGTCCTCAGCAAAAATCCCAGAGAATAAAATCATATGAATTGAGAGTAAAATACACCAGAAAATAATGGGCCGCAGGTGGGATAAGCAATAAGTAGGGACAACAAAGAGCTGGAACAAGATACAAAGCAGTAAATTGAGCACAATATGAATAAAAGAGGTTATGATGGGTAGGATATGAAGCAAGAAGCGAACCATTAGGACTCATGTTCATGACAATGAATTCTACAGTAGATGTAACATGACCCAAAGGGTGACAGAACAAGATAGACTGTTCACTTGTTATTTATCAGAGGTGATTCCTCTGGTACTTCTTTAAATTTTGCCCAGCCAATTGTGAGGGTATGAGTGGACCCCTGTATGCACTCTCCCAGTTGTTTGTTCGCATATGTAATCATAACTCTCAAATGGTAGGCCATAAGACTTAGTGCCTAAAGTGAACAGTTACAGCTCTTTTACTCCAAAACATTAATAACAGAAAAAACATTAATTTAAGAAGGTCATTTTTTATTTAAGTTTAAATAAACCAGAACAAATAAAAACATGCAGTTAACATTTTCATTTACTTTCCCTTTGAACTAGAGCATAAGACGAAAAATACTCCCTGTTTCAGATTATTCTTTAAAGTGAGTGAGAGTTTGAAAGTTGTGAAGTAAGGCTTAATTATTCAATAAATATAAAAATTGAAAATCATGACTAATTGAATAAAATTTATTCTTTTAAATTTAAATAAAACAATTCTGGAAACTCATTTCTTCTAAAAATATGAAATATATGTACATACCTCACAAACCTTGATTAAAATGGCCAACATTATTTGTCAAGTTGACTGAAAAATCTGATTATTACACCTCTCCTATGGTGACCTATGAAAAAGTAATTATATTCAGCTTTCCAGTTATTATCTCAATGAAATATAATGTAAGTAATAGCCAATAAATAATACAATGAAACTTATCAGTTTAAAAATTCTCTAACTTTGCTCTATTTTATAGGGCCTAAATATACTTAAAAAGAAAAAAAAAAAAAATTCTTTTAATGTTATTCGTACCATTGGTAGACCTAGGAGTTGCAGTAGTTGAATCTAAATTGCCTCTTGCTTCACTCGTCCACGAATCAAGTGACATGGATTTGGCTTTAAGTTTATTAGCAATTGTAATTAGATGATTTAGTTTCCATCTATACCTAGGCACACCAAAATAAAATAAATAAATTTATTAAACTAATACAACAAAATGCTTAGGAATCAGAGTAGATTGGAGGAGAAAGAGAAAGAGAGAATGACATGGTGGTATGCTAGCATACTATTCAGTTTGCAAGTTATAACACTTCTAATTGAAGTTTACAATTGATTTTATGAGTTGGGCTAATATTTACCCGTACTCCAGTTGTTTAAGTACACTTTATAATGTTTCTAAATTCAATTAGAACTTCATAATTCCTATATTCTGTATGTTTAACTAATTACAGGTTTAATTATTTATTTTTTAGTTTTTCAGCCCCGAAGATGGCTTCTACTGAGAGCCAAAACCGGCATTAAAAAATAAATTCTTGTTAGTATTTTCATTTTAGACCTTTTTTTTTTTTTCTAAACTTCCTTTTGACTGAACCTAAGCTATTAGTGTACTCTTATAAATCATAAAATTAATAATAATGTGATATTACATATTGTAATATTAATATTACTTTATTTATTACATAAATTATGTTATGATTTTATTGATTATATTGACAAGTGTAAGTGTATTGTACATATAAATGTGTGTGGATGTCTTTATACTTGTAATAAAGTTATAATAGGAGCCACTTAATCAATTTTAGATATATTTATTTGGGTATTACCTATTAAAACATAATTGTGAATTTTAATTGTAAGATTAGAGCTAATTATTTATATTATTATTTGTTATTCAAGGGGTCCTTAGTAACAGAAAAAAGTTATTTTATCATTCTTTAAATTTAACCCCCTTTCAGTTCTCTGATTTATTCCAGAAACCATACAGCTCCTTTTTCCACCAATAAATTATTGTTTTTTAAATTTCATAATGATCCATAAAAAAGGTATTAAAGAGCATTCACAAAAGTAGTATGCTCACCTGGTAAGACAAAACTAGAAAAAAAAAAAAAAAAAGTTTAAAAACCCTTCAAGATACGATGAAAACTTCAATTTGAATATTTTCACAATTATTTTTCCAATCATGTTAAAATAAAAAAGATTGGCTTGCTTTCAAGATTTATAAAAAATTAAGTAACGTTACTTCTCACAGATTTATTTATTTACAGAAAGCCAAATTTTTTTTATTATTAAGTTCTATTAAAGCTTTGTAGAAAATCAATTAAAATTTTAATCCATTTATCAAGATTATGAAGAATACTTTGTGAACAGAAGAGAAATTATTTTTGAAAGAAATAAACTCATGTAAGTTGATACGCCACAAAAAATATAAATAATTAAAACTCATATACATAGTCATTACATTTATAAAAACTTTCACTTCTCTCATACAAAATCATCTATTTGAGCCAGAGCCTATGAAATGATGAAACTATAAGAGAAAATATTGATCACTAATAATAGTATCCTCTGATCAGATTGGTGACAAATTCTTCTTTAAATGCACAAACATGAAAAATAACATTTCAATAACATATTTAGTATATGAAGAGAGGATTATTAGGAATTCGGTTTTGGTAGTGAAGAATTGAAAACTAATTTGTTACCAAAAAAGTTTTTAATTCTTCAACTACTAAGACTGAATTCCTGACAGTCTCTCTTGATAAAACTTGGCGGTGAACAAATTTACACTAAATTAAAATTTAGTATACTTCCCGAAATTAGTTAAACATATTTTTTTCATGGTACTAGTATCCTATTTAGTTGTTTTATTTATTATTGTTTCATTTGAGAGGTACAGAATTTTCTTGGTGGTACAAATGATACTAAGTGGTACTGGAAAAAATAAAAATTAAATACGTTATCTAATACTTAGCAATAAAAACAAAAAACATTTTTAGGCCTACATTTACAGCACAAAGTAAGCTATAAAACAAAAAATTAGAAAACAATTGTAAAGTGAAACCTTTTTTAAATTTACAACGTACTTCTTCTTCTAATTAGTCTTATTCTACAACGTACCATGCTGCTTTTCAAAATTTTATAATTTAAAAAAAATTTATTTGACTTTTGGGTACCAATAATTGGCCATATTTAATAAATAATTTGGTGCAGTTGTATAGTACAAACATATCAAAGATGTAAATTTGTTTACAGATAAATAATGTAGCTGGGTATATTATTAAAATTTTCAAAATTTAACTACTTTAATACTATAATGTGAAATAGTTTGTCATCAACTAATAATAAATAAAGTCACCAGGAGAATGGAGCTATGAATTGAAATGTCTAAAATTCTTAAGTTAAAATTACGTTAAGATAGATAAAATTGAGTTAAGCTATTATGAATAAAATCCCTACTCCTTCTTCACTTAATGATTTCTGGCCAATATCCAAATTTTCTCTTATCTCTCCAAACCACTTGAGAAACAAACTAAAATCCAAATTTTGCAGTTCCTGTAATTTAACCTCCTCATCGATCCTTTACAGGCCTTTCTCTTTTCCTTTATCTGGCTTCCAACCTGGATTTTCCACTCAATACACTCTAGTGAAGATCACTATCGATATTCAACGTGTGATGGAGGAGCAAAAAGTCACAATCCTCATTTTATTGGACTTCTCAAAAGTTTTTGACAGTGTTGACCACTATACTCCTATCCAAACTTGAAAAGCTATCCATCGCCAACAGTGATGACTTTGATTGACTCCTGCAGTTCTTTAGGGCTGTAATCTGTCCACTACCCTTTTTTGTTTTTTTATTAATGACCTCACTGCTACTATTCAATATTGTTCATACCATCTTTATGCCGACGATTTCTAACTTCACCATTCCTTTCCCCTTTCAGAACTGAGTGTGGCAATGAAGTTACTCCAAAGAGAACTTGATTAAATTAATAACTGGGCTGTTCAAAACAGATTATGTTTGAATGTGGCAAAGTCAAAGGCAATTGTATTAGGTTTTGTTCCCCAATTAAGCTCCCTTCCTACCCTACCTAATTTTACCATTAATAATACTCCTATTCCATTCTTTTCCTCCATTAGAAAACCCGACATAACCTTTGACTAAAACTAAAACTTTTCATTATAAAACTATCTACACACATTCTCCTTCTTGCATTTATGAACTCCTTACTTTTAACTCTTCAGTCCGTCCAAGCCACGCTAGATCTCAAACCTCTGATCTTTACACTCCCTCTTATAAAACTGCTTCTTTTCACCTCTCATTCTTAGAGCTAGCTGGCCTTTGAAAACTACCTACTCTCAAATATTGGATGTGCTTCTTCTTTACTCTATTCAAATACCTCCTTTTTCAGCATCCCCTATCCATCCTGAATCTTATTCGCTGTGTTTTCGGTTTGTTACTGTTTGAATGATTGTTGTGTGCATGTAGAATGTAAATAGATTAATTAGATTAGTGTATGAATAAAAGAGGGGTTTGTGTAATCGGGAAATGTGTACTTCACATTGGATTTTATTTCTGAAACCGGTTATAAGCTTACACTTTGTTTTTCTCTATTTTTCTTTTTATTTCCCCAATCATATGGTTATGGATTAATAACTTACATTGGCAGCCTCGAGGAAACATTTTTATTCAATTATTTATTTTATTTTCACCACATCTATTTTATAAATTCTTACTTATTTGCTTTGTTTATTTACATTAATGTATATTTTCTGAGCCAGAAAAGTCCTATTGTAAAAGACACTTGATGTTATTCAAAGGGACTATGTTAGTTCCAGAATAAAGTTTATTTTCTTATTTTTCTTCTTAAGACTTTCCGACATTTTAATACATAACCTTCTCAGGCAAATATATGTATATATATATATATATATATATATANTCCTGTACCTCTTTATATTCATATAATTAATACACACATTTACATTGCAACACACACAGATTTCTAAACAATGTTTTATTTGTCATTAGAAAAAATTTAAAATTTGATTGATTTTGAAATCAAACTATAGCTTTAGGAGTAAATTCTAAAACTTTGACTACTCCCACAATGCCACAATTTTTTCATTACTCAAAACACTTACTCTAAAATATCTCCTGCAAAAATAATGAACAGGGTTTATGGACTTAGACTTTTTTTTTCTTAGAAGACTTTTTCGGGGGGATTTGCTTCCCTACCAAAATTAATCAACCCCCACTCTTGTTTACAATTTTAAAATTGTTATGGAGTGTTATAAACATTTCAGAAGTCAATTCATATAATTTAAAGTGACAAAAATCCACTCCTTTGAACTGTTCACGAGAAATTCATTTTTAAGTTTCTCAGATGAATAAGAAAATTCCATGTTCTCAGGATAACTTTTTTTATTATTATCTTATGTCAAACTATGCTGCATAATAGTACCACTTTGTATCTTTTTGTACCAGGAAAATAAAACTTTGGGAAACATACTGACATTTCTTTGTACTACTATTCTTTTACCGCTTTGGGTTGTAAAAAGAAAATTTGTTACCAATCTAAGGGAAGCATAAAGAAATTCAATATTTCTAATGAGATTTATTATACATTTTCCTAAAGCCATAGGAATCAAAGCAACATTATCTACTAAATTCAAAATTTTCATTTGAATAATATAATTAGTCATAATATCAACAAAAATCCTGTAAATGCTGGTTATTGTGTTTATTTAATTTTTTTTTTTTCAAATTTTATTAATTTATTACATTCTATAAAATAAAAACATTTTGTAGTTTGATTGAAATTAAAAGTAAAAATGACATTCAATGACAATCACATGAGGAGAGAAGGGAACCAATGACACCATTCTCAAATTGTGTTTATTAGTAAGTTCTAAATGAAACAAATCCCAGAGAAATAATGTTCTTTTATTTAAAAATATAAAGCTCAGACGTTCTAGCCTTTACAAATTTGTAAAACTTAGTTTTTAAAAATAATCCTCTTTATACAATCTACAGTTGTTGATAAAACTGTGATATTTTAAAATTCTTTTATCTATACTTATCTAGATATAGATCCTAGTTGTGTTTACCAAAAGATCACTTTTAAGAAAATTGAAAGGGATACTCATTCAAATATATAAATTTGATAGAAATCAGTGTTTTTTGTTTTCCATATATAATTATCCTTTTTTTATTCAAATAGAGAATAGCAAAAAAATTCTTATTTATAACATTCCGCTAACCTAAGAGTTCAGATATTCAGAAAGGCTAGGCTTTTGATTAAAGTTGCCCCATTTCCTGAAGTAGATTGAAGTTTCAACAGATTGCTTTGCAAATAGTTATATAAAACTACCAGTACTCATTAATCATAATGCTATGAATCATCGTGGAGCCTAGCTGTCAGATCTATTATTCTTGTTACCTTAATGCGTCTATTAGTAAGCAAAGCTCAGGGCATTTTTGGACCATAGCTTTTATTTATTTCGATTTTTAGTCATACTAGTCATTGTAAAGATGGTTAAAGAAGGTTTTAGAAACTCACTTATAGATAGTCATCAAATTATTTTGTTTTAATCAGACTTAATTAACAATGCATTATGGCAAGGTAATGTGAAGAGTGGCATGTTTATGAGAACTTCCTAATATAAATAGTGTTAGAAGCTGAATTAGTCTTCTTCTACACAACAAATGATTTGAATATTTCAACCCTTTTCACATAAATACTTGTTTCATATCCTCTTCTTTCATGTCTGAAATGGCTATTCTCATTTCTTGTCTAGTCTTGGTATAGATCAGACATAGGCAACTATCCCTTCTATATCAAACATTTTCCTGCATTGTTTTATTTATTTATTTTTCACGATTGGTAAGTAGAGATTTTTTGTACTTTCTTTCTAATAATTAATTATATATATATTAGGCAGATAATGCTTCACATACAACGATGGTAATTAAGGTTAGCAGACAAGAAATTTTAATCAAGTATATCCAATTAATAAATCTTATTTTTTACTATTTTATAAATAAATACACCCACACATATAAAAACACCCCCACTTCACCTAGCAACAGAGAAAAGTATAAAATAAAATATAAATAATATTTAAGGCCAACCTGAGTATATGATTAGAAGGAGGACACTGACAAACTTCTCTGTAATGCCGATAGCAAGATATTTTCTGCCGAGAATTTTTACACCTGCAGCAAACGCATGAAATATAGCATGTGGTTTTACAGAATTCACATTGACGAATTTCATCAGGAAAATTCTCAAAATAAAATTCTTCACTCATTTTAACACCCTGAAAGAAATAAGAAGTTCTATAACTGACAAATAGAAAAACACTCTACACTCTAACTCACAGCTAGCTAATTAAAACATGTGCTCACAAACACATATACAAACAGTGCTTATGTTCATACACACGAACGTCTTTAATATAATATTTGAACTATGTGGGAGCATTTGGACCCGAAATGTCATGCAAGCAAAGAAGGCTCAAAGATTTGCAATAATAGCTGACAGTTCTGAAATCAATCAAGAAGTTTATCATTGCATAGATACAAGAAGCCATATATTTAAA
>KZ809717.1:35641-49495 GCA_000696205.2 Oncopeltus fasciatus
CGTTTAAAAAAAAAAAAAAAAAGTGAAAAATATTAGAGTGAATGAAGTTTAGAATGATGGTGATGAGGATAATTTCTTTGTTGGTAAGGTAAAAATACAGTCTAATACCATTTCTAAAAATGTTTTACACATATGTGTAAAAATTGAAAGTAATAATGTTTTTGGGCATTTAGATACAGGTGCCCAAGCTAATCTAATGAGTTACAAACCCTTTAAACTTGTTAATTCAAGTAGTATTCCAATTGATCCATGTAAAGCTAAGCTATCATCATTTACTGAAATACTTGGTAAGTTTTCTTTAGATTGTTTTTTAGCAATAGAATGAGGAGTCAAATTGAATTTTACATAAATAAATTGACCAATTTGGATTAAAAACTTGTATAAGCATGAATTTGACAAAAAAAAAAAAATTTTTTTTTAGTTAGGTTGGATAATCAAAATACTGATCATGGCACAAAAATTAAAAATGATTTTCAAGATCATTTCAAGGTATTGTTTGTCTTCCTAGAGAAATAACTATTTAAGTTAATCTCTGGTTGAACCTCAAATAGATCCACCTAGGAAAATTCCCTTTAAACTTATGAAAACTTATAAATCAGAATTAGACCAAAAACTTGAAACTATTAAGGCTGAATTTTGTAATGAAAAATTTTTTCACTATGCGATGCTACTTCTGATTTTTGGTCATTAAAATTAGATGAAGCTAGTAAATTTTGTTAAATTCCACCAGTACATTTAAGGTCAAGTTGTAACAGTTGAGACAGATCATCAACCTTTAATTTCTATTTATAAAAAACCATTATCTGAAGTTCCTGCAAGGCTGCAGAGAATGATTATGAAATTACAAACTTATGATTTAAAATTAGTTTATAAGTCTGGTTCTAGTATGTATGCAGCAGATATGTTATCCATAGCAGCTTGTTCTGATTATAATAAGAATACAATTGTACAATTACAAGAACTAGAATCAAATTTAAAAAGACGCTTGTTTTTTTAGATAGGTTGTCTAGCTGTTTTCACATATAAGTTGAATTAAATTAAACTTGAAACTAAAAAAGATTATTCTTTATTGTTATTAACCAAATATTGTAAAGATGGTTGACCTAAAAATATAAAATTAATTAATTAAATTCAACTTATAAATGAAAAAAGTGAGACAACTTATGTACCTCTATACCATCAATACCAACCAATGTCAAACCATTCTATAAGTTTAAAAATTAGCTGCATGTAATTGATGATATTATTTTTAAAAATAAGTGTTATTTTTTTATTTAACTCATTTAGTGCCTATCAACTGCTAGTGGTCATTAGAGCTTGTTGTTATTCTAATTAGCTTAAGAGAAAAAAAAAAGTTAAATATCATACATGAAGGGCATATGGGCATTGTAAAATCATAAAAATTTGTCAGAAATAATTTATATCGGCCTAATGTAAATAAAGACTTAAAAATGTAGAAGCAAATTGTCATATTTGTAACAAATATCAAAATAATAATTAAAAAGAATCTTTATTGCCCCATGACATATGTAAATTACCTTGGGAAAAGGTGGGCGTTGATATCGTTGAATAAAAAAAAAAAGAAAAAAAAAAAAAAAAATTAGTTAGTGGTAGATTATTATTCACATTATTTTGAATTAAAGATTATAAACATTTTAAATTATTCAGATTATAAACATATTTAAAAAATAATTCCAGTTGTAATAATGTCATTTTACACTTCAAAAATATTTTTTCTAGACAAGGTATTTCATTAACATTGATGTCAGACAATGTTCAACTATTTACATGTAAAGAATTTTATGTTTTTTTGAAGAATGTAGGGAATACATCATATTACCTCTTCTCCCTATTATGCAAAATCAAATGGTCTTTTAGAAAGAACAATAGGGACTGTAAAAGAAACTCTAAAAAAATGTATTGAATCAAATACTGATCCATATCTAGCATTATTTAATTTGCATAATCTTTTAATAATTTTCTTGAGTCTCCCGCTAAATTATTAATGACACAACCTTAGAACCAATACTAAGGTTTAATTAGAACCATAGATGAATTAAAAACTATACTCATTAAATATAAAAAAATATTTAAGTGACTCGAAATAAAATAAAAATAAAATGATAAAGTATTATAATAGAAATGCTAGAAGTTTAACTAAATTAAATGTTAATGAGGAAGTATTTTTTTTTAAATTTCCAAATGACACTTGGTCAAATGGTATAATTGGAAGTGATCTATCAAGATATTTTCCCAATTCTTTTGTAATTAAAACTCCTGAATGTGAACATTATAGGAGAAAGAGAGTTTGTATTAACAAGGGTGCTGGTGTTGAACAAAACTAAAAAAATAATTTTGAAGATGAAAATGAAAATGATGAAACTAAAAATGATAATTAGTTAACTGAAAATTTAAATAGCTAATCCATGGTAACATTCAGTAATAATGATTATGTCAGTAGATATGTTCTTAAGATGAGGAATCACAAAAGGTTTACTTTTTTCTGTGTAGGATGAGTTATTAATTGTTATTTTTAAATTTTGTATTTAAGGTCTCTGAAAAGAGGCATGTTATGTATTGTAAATTATGTTAATTTAAAAGTTATTATTATTTGTACGGCAGACAACCTGGCCAGTGTTTTTTTAATCCCAAGATGGCAGCTTGTCCTAGTCAGAGTATTGTGACACACTTATTAGACCATCAGTAGTTAATGAAGAGGTACAAAGATGCCCCTTAAACAAGCACTCCCAACTCTTAGACAGGAATATTTCGACATGATCTCAGATTTTGATGGAACACCTGAAACCCTGTATATATTTATAACTATTTCCAAAAAATTAGTCACCAGATTTTACAATACTGTAGATCCAAATGATTTCCAAAATTAATAACTCAAGAATTCCACTATAACTATATTAAAGGTAAAATATCAGAATCCACTTCAACCCATTCCCCAAATAATTGGATGCAATTATAGACAATCCTTCTAAATTCATACAGTGACAAATGAGACTTAAAGCTGTAGGCATATGAAAATTAAAAAAGTTAGAAATATGATAATTAAAACAAGGTCCCAACAAATCCTACTACCATTTTAGGATTTATCACTATAACACAAATCACAAAAGTAATTTTGTAGAACCACTTATGAAGTACTGCAGAAATATAGCCCCCCGATCTTACTAAAAGGTTTAAAAGAACCACTAGAAATCCTGACATGCTTGGCCTAGCCCTATCAATGTAATAATAACAAACCTCTACCAACACATATGAAACACCAGGGAAATTTCAGCCAAATTACGCCAAAGAGATCATTCCCAAAAAACATAGTAACTCCTATTTGACCAAACTAATTTACACTAAGACAGAATTTCTATACCCCCTAAAAGAAAAAAAAAANAGTGTCTGTAGTTAACTTGTTGTCACAGCAAACTCAAGCTGACGATTTGTAAAAGTCAAGCCTTGCGTTTTTATTTTCTTGATATTATTCATGTCTTTGTACCTATAAAGAATTCAATTAAAAATATTTATCTATCCTGAGATGATTTTAGTAGGGGTTCAGTCAAGGTAGATCCAAAGAACACAAATTTAAAAAATGTATTTTTTAATAAAGGATTATCTGCCAACGTTTTGGCTTACATTGTAAGCCTTCTTTAGGGCTATCATGAAGATGAGAGTTCACAGTCATGGAAATGAAGAGGAAATTAAGTTTTATATTTATAAAACCCTCATTATAACAACACTGACCAAACCAGACAAAACACATACAATAAAACCCAGATCAATAGAAATTATACTAGCCCCAGTTCAAAATTTAGAAGTTGGCAATGCAATATTCCCATATTTAAAAATAGAAGATCTAGAAATCCTTTAATCCTTAGTAAATGTAAAAAATAAGAAAACCCTAATCACTGTTCTAAATTAAAACGAGACCAATCCCACTTTAAAATTGATAATCCTACTTCAGTTGAACCATATTAAATTAAACAAAAAAAAATAATTGAACCCAAATATTAACAATATTAATTTAAATTACTATAATTATAACAAAATAAAATTTGGCTCACAACAATAAGAACTGAACATATGAATGAGGAAAAAAAAGAACAAATTACAAAGTTAGTAAAACAATACTCAGACATATCCCAAATGGGTGACCGAACTTTAACTTTTAACAACCGAATTGAAATTGGGACTTAGGATGAATTACCAGTATATACCAAATCTTAAAGATATCCCTATATCCATAGTGATTGAAATTTAAGACATGTTGAAGAAAGGTATCATTCAACATTCCATTTCTCCACTGAATAGCCCCTTATGGTTTGTACCAAGAAAGATAGATCAACCCAGTAAATAAAAATAGTGAGTAGTGATAGACTATTGCAAGCTAAAGACTATCACAAACAAAATAAGAAAATGATTAAAGATGGGTTTTCCCTTCCCAACATTACAGACTTATACGATAAACTTGGCCGTTGCCAGTACTTTATGGTCGATTTCTACTCAAGTTTTCACCAAATTGAAGTAGAAAAGAAGATCTTTAAAACAGCATTTTCTACAAATGATGAGCATTAGAGTTCCCTGCATTCCATCTTAAAAATTTCCCTAGAACTTTCCAAAGATTAATGAAAAACATTTTAAGAGGCTTAACCAATTTAGGAGTCCTCGTAAACTTGGATGAGAAGAAAATATCGTAGCTTATGCTAGGCGAACTCAGAATGATTCAGAGACAAATCTGGCAACACCTGAACAAGAATGCCTCACCATTGTTTATAGTGTAGCCATTTCATCCGTAATTATTAGAACTACAAAATTCTCAGTTATCTGTAATCATGCTTTTCTCTTTATAAGAGCCAAACTCAAAATTAATTCGCTGACTTTAAAATTAAATTAATAATATTTTGAGATGGTTCACAAAATAGAAAAAATTAAATACCAATGATGATCCACTTTCTCACATAGAAGTTAATACAAACAAAACAATACTGTTTAATACAAAACAACAACTGATAATTCAGCGTTAAACATACGGTCTCTCTTGGAAGATATGAGGTATCTCAATGAATCTTATCACTCTCCACAAGTAAACAGTTCCCAGAAACCTTATCTGCATTCAAACTCTCCCCAAGCTTTAAACACTTCTGGAGGTTGCTCCATAAAACTTATCAACTTTAGTACAACCTGACACTGAAAATTCTGACTTGGAAACAAATCACTTTAACATACAAGGCAATGCATAATTAATATCCCTACTTTTGAACGACCAGTAAATTTTGGCAAAAATCAAATAATATAATTAATATAATATAACTAATCATAGCCTGTCAAGCGATTCAGTAAATAGTTAATTTATTTGGAATTAAAAAAATTTTTTTTTAATACAAATATATAGATAAAAAATGGTAGAAGACATAATAAATTTTATTAAAGAAATGACAGACCCAAAATTAACATAACACCTTGAAGAACTTAGTACAATACTTTCATTATTTCAAATATTCATAAATTAAATTTATTAAATGAAACAAAACTAATTAATGTTGAAGATAAAGGATTTCCTTATCCTGTGTTAGTATTTAATAAGAGATTACTATTTAGGAAAAACAAATCACTGCAGAATCCAGAAAGTCAGAGTCCAGAAGCCAGAGGCAAATTTTAATTATTTTAAAACATGCTTCATGAAGTTGGCCAAATTAACATAATTTTAATGATTCAGTTAGATTTTTCATTAGTCACTTTTACACTATTTTACTTTTAACACAACATATATGGATAAACAGGTAAAAAGCTATAAGGTTCAATGAATAATATGCACTGCTGACACGATATATATGAGAAATATATGTGAATAGGCATAACAAAAGCTGTGTGAAAGAGATATTTACAAAAATTCTTTTGATTTTATTAATTAAATGGCATAATTGTTTGAGTTAACTCTCACATATCTACTTTGCAGATAATCTAAATTTTAAAAATTATATTTTATTTAATATGTAAATGTTTTATATATTTATTTACCTTTCAATAGCAAGATAATTTCTCAGGTGAGTAGTTAAATTATCTAATAGCCAACCCTCTAAGGTAAGAAGGGTTGCTAGACATGGCTCCTCGTGTCCCAAGTGTGTTCCTAAACCGGTTATAAGCTCACTCTTTGTTTTTAATTTTTTTTTCCTTTTTTATTTTTCTTTCCCCAATCATATCATTATGGATTATTAACTTACAATGTCAACCAGAGGCAGCCCTTTCTGACTTAGGGGCAGTTGGCTGATAACCAACTAAATCAATCATATTGAAAATATAGGAAGGAGTAGAGTTGGGCTGCTTCTAAGGAAAACTATATAGCATGGAAAATAGTTTATCTAGAATTTGCTATCTAAATAGATAGAATTGCTATCTAGAATTTGAGGGGCCTGAATGGCAAGGAGTGTGAGTTGATATAGGAGTTTAAAAGGCTCGAGTGGGTCTACTTGAAATAATAGAAACAAAGAAGAGAAAAGAAGAAATGAAGACTCAGTACTAAACTCTTTTCGTCTTAGGAGTTGGTCAAAAAGAGAGAGTAACATAAGATGTAGGCTGCTTGTTTCACAATGTCCTTCCACCAGTCTTCAGGAGCTAGAAATTATTGAGCATCAGAATCATGGTGCTGAAAATACTGGAAAGAGAAGTTCACCTATGGACCCAATGAATGTAAAGTAGTGGATGAAATTAAGCATTTTTCAATAGCCTTTAGAGGAAAGGTGATAACTACCAGGTATGCAAGTTTAAAATGTCGTTTTAATTCCAATAGAATGCGCTCTTAGCCTATTGAAGGATTTGCTTATCTCTAAACTATTTTGTTTGTTAGTCATTTGTTTACAAAAGTCAGTTGTTTTTAAGTCATCATACCTTTCTTTGGTGTTAAAAATGTCTAATTTTAAGCCAAATAAAGAGCATTTGCGGCATGTCATGATTTTCTTATTTTATCAAAAGAAAAAGGCATCTGAATGTCATCGAATTTTTGTTGAGACTTATGGCGATCTTGCTCCAACCGTCAAGACATGTGAACGTTGGTTTCAACGTTTCAAACGTGGTGATTTTGATGTTACTGATCAAAAACGAGAAAATCGACCAAAAAAGTTTGAGGACTTCGAATTGCAATCTTTATTAGACGAAGACAATACCCAAACCCAACAAATGATGGCAGAACAGTTGAATGTCACTAGGCAAGCCATTTCCGATCGCCTGAGAGCTATGGGAAAGATTCAAAAGGTTGGAAAATGGGTTCCACATGAATTGGACAAACGACAGATGGAAAAACGAAAAACTGTGTGCGAAATGCTGCTTTTACGCCACAAAAGAAAGGGTTTTTTTCATCGAGTTGTAACTGGCGATGAAAAATGGATTTATTTTCAGAATCCCAAACGAAAAAAATCATGGGTAACGCCAGGACAACCATCCACATCGAGTGCAAGACCGGATCGTTTTGGGAAGAAGACAATGCTGTGTGTGTGGTGGGATCAGAAGGGAGTAGTCTACTACGAGCTTCTCAAGCCCGGCGAAACAGTCAATACCGAGCGCTACCGACAACAAATGATCAATTTGAGTCACGCATTGATCGAAAAACGCCCAGAATGGGCTCACAGGCACGCCAAAGTCATTCTTCAGCATGATAACGCTCCTGCACATTCAGCCAGATTGACTAAGGAAACGATTTCTTCGCTTGGTTGGAAACTCCTCCCCCCCCCGCCGTATTCTGATTATTACCTCTTCTCATCGATGGGACACTCATTGGCGGAGCAACACTTCAACAATTTCGAAAACGTACGAAAATGGCTCGATGAATGGATTTCAAATAAAGATGAAGCATTCTTTTGGAATGGTATCCATATATTGCCCGAGAGATGGACAAAATGTGTAGAAAGCGAGGGCCAGTACTTTGAATAAAATATATTATACTTTTTTTTAAATTACTGTGTATATATTTTAAGAAATAAACGACATTTTAAACTTGCATACCTGGTACAAAGGCATATCTACTATTATGAAAGAGCTGAATGACAGAATTGTGAGCCATGACAGAAAGATGGCCAGAAGTGATGGGAGCTTATAGTAAGAATGCTTGCTAACGGAGAAAGAATTTTGAATTTCTGTGTAAATCCACGATTTGGATATTGTTAACACCCACTTCTTTCATTGCAAACTAGACCTGAGAAGATCATAACAGATATGAAAAGTCTATTATTGACAATGTATTGGTTCGAAGAGGAGAAATGGGATCGGTTTGGGATACTCAAGTGAAGAGAGATTTGAGATTGGAAGCGACCACTAATGGTAGACAAAATATGGAATGACAACACCGGGTGGAAACACATAAGGCCAAGGAAGATGTTCATTAAATACTGAGGCATTCAATTTTCAAGAAGTCAAAAGAACACCAAA
Source organism: Oncopeltus fasciatus (assembly GCA_000696205.2). Taxonomy (NCBI): domain Eukaryota; kingdom Metazoa; phylum Arthropoda; class Insecta; order Hemiptera; family Lygaeidae; genus Oncopeltus; species Oncopeltus fasciatus. The sequence goes on from KZ809717.1 coordinate 44,063, forward strand.
TTTCCATGAGAAAGTGAAAAGTTGGTTGGCCTTCAAAAGTATCATACTTAAAGCATAATACATGTGTGGGAAGAAGGGTATTGGGATAAACTTTAATAGGACTGAATAATGCAATAAAGAAGTAACGATAACTGTTCTAGAAAAAAGAGAAGTTTACTGAGACAAAAAACACTCTTGGCCAATCATAAATACAAAGACAAACAAAAAATGCTTTAGGCAAAGAGAAAATCATAGGATGATTTCTGCCAGAAGTTAGTATTTCAGAACCAGAGAGTATTTAAAGAAATCAGGAAGGAAAGGTAATCTACATTGAAAATAATGAGGGACAGAAATAGAGATTTTTATTTTATTTATTTATTGTAAAGATTTAGTTTACTGTTCATTGAAATTGTTGATCTCTTCATTTTCTTTTAGATTTATTTTTTCTATTTATGTACTATGTAATATTATTCTGATTTTCTTTTTCTTATTGGGCATGTGCCTGTAGGTAGGACTTTGTTTTGAAAATAAATAAAATAATAGTCCTTTAAGAAACTGGTGATGGAGTAGATGCAGGTGAGAGCAACATTTAGGTGAAATATGTGATTACTTGGGAAGAAGATGAGTACATCTGTGAAGAGAAACTGTAGGGTACCCATCTCTAAGATGAAACTTGGAAGGTCAGCAAGCATAGATGAAGAAACCCCAGAAACGATTAAGTACATAAGCATTTAAAGGCAAGAGATGGTGAATCATCGTCTCAACCTGATATGGAGACAAAATGAAATTCCTAAAATCACGACTAAATATAACTTCCTTTATTAATTTAAAGAAATTGATGTTTGATAACAATATTTTTTTTTTTTCCCTTGAGTATATTATTATTTTCATGTAAAATGAATTCATTTAACTTATCACAATTATCCTGAAACTTTGTGATACTTACAATTTACTGTTATTTACAGTTTTTAAGATTATTATGAAATAAAATAATAATATTTGTGAACATTAGCCAAAGAAATGTTTATTTACAATTAAAAAAAAAAGTTTAGAATTAGACATATCGAATCTACTCTGCAATATTATTTAATACGATTTATAATTTTATCTAGTAAAACGAGTTTGATGACTGTTTTATTGATGTTTAAAAAAAATTAAGAAATATTTAGACAATACTTAATAAATTTAATTTTAATCAAATTTAATCTAAAACAGAGAAAAAGAAACATCAGGCACTGGATCATATGTCTGCTTTAATTAGTTTCTTTTGAGCACTCTAACTAGAAGCACCAATCACTAAAAAAAACTTATTTATTTGTTTTAGTTTGTTTGTTTATCCAGCCATCTGTGGAGTGAAACCCCCGCTGTTGCATTTTAACAAGAGTGCCATGATTATTCTTCACTAGCACTGGCATGAAGTCCAGGCTGCAGTGAATGATAATTTTTCTATCCCAAGCCACATAGGCTGCAGAGAATGATAGTTTTTCTAGGTGCAGCCTAGGACAAGACTGTGACTATAGATCATGCTGCCCTGGTCTCTAAATGTGTCTATCGGAAGTTTTCGTCTTACCTTCTAAACATCGGTGCAAACCTAAAACTCATCAGTAGGAGTGACAAGTTATTGCTTGAAAACCTTTTGTGACCATTGTTAAGAGTTATCACAATAAAACTTTGTATTTACTTCATGATTGACACATTCAGACATGCTGCATACAGAAGAATATTTGTATAGAAAATGAAATAAAAATGTCCAAAGTATATGCATACCCAATCAAGAGGAGCAAAATTTACAGCTTCAGCAAAATTGTAACCTTGGTTGAAGCCAGCGTGATATGCTCTTGGAAATGTAATAACAAATTCCCCAGCTTGTTGATCAGTTCGAAAAACTGGAACAACTGTAAAAAATAAAATACATAGCAGTCAGTCAAAATAAAAGTCAGCTTATTTAAATACACGTTAAGTGATTGAAACTTGCGTAAAAGTTAAGAAAAGCATATGAAATGCAGAAAATAAAATATTGAATACACAAAGACTTAATAATTTTTTTTTCACAATTAAATCCTAACTGAATCAAGTGTACCTTAATATGTGTTTCAATAATATCAGAAACACATTTACAACAGAGTACTTATCGAATGGGTACAACAGACTTTCAAAAAACAATATTTTTATTACATCATATCATACTTAACAAACTCAGCAAAATGCCTAGTTGAGAGTCTTGTCAAACCTGTCTAAACTAGATGGAATAGGAACAAGTAATCTTCATGCTCAATGTCTATTTGAACATCACCGGGATGGTTGTAATGGGGATCATTACAAGAATTATTTGACCAAATTACTAATGATACAGTAATGTACCAAAAAAAGGTCATAAATAAAACTAAAATGAGGTAAAATGCAGAGGTCATATTAAGTTAGGTTTATTAAAAATACTATTTTTTAATTATTATGTAATTAGGGGCAAAAAAAAAAAAAAAAATTCCTGACACTGATGAAGAACAAATTAAATTTTTTAAAACAAAATTACCACAATTGGAAAAGTTAAAATTCTCCTAAGCATATAAGTCAATAATAGCTTCAAAAACAGTCAGGTTTAGTAATTATTAATTTTTTTATTAGATTAATTCTTGATGAGAAAGTACTACAGAATACATATCTGTTCCTAGATGCTGATATCAAGCCTATTATTAAAATACTTTAATAATTTCTTATTTTGGTTTCAAAAGCAAGACTATGCCCTAAAAATTCAGAGTAAATAAATATTCTCAAAAATGAGTTTTTTTTCTTTTTCTAAAAACATCATTAGTTTATATAACTAGCATTATTTCATAACCTCTTCCCCAGGCTAGGAGAATAGGATACAATGTTAAGCAATTCAGAAGCTTGATTAGCAGTCTCATTGCAGTATCAGTCATTCCTCAAACATATTTAAAGAAAATCAGATATTGCTTTTTTCTTCCTCATAAAAGAGAGTAAAAGTTTGTCATTAAACCAATTGCTTAGAGAGACCAAATCCTAATCAATGGGGATTTGGTTCTACAACTCATCTGCAATACTCCCACAATGCCAGTCAATGAAGACCTGGTCAAACAACTCCATTTGGATATGTCATCACTGGTGTACAGCAAGTCTCAATAGGATTCTCCTCAGGTCAAATTCTCAGAGACATTTAGCTTTATAGTTGAGGAAGTACATAAGGGTGAGACTAAGTTGTGCATAGTTAACACCCCCTCCCTACTCATTTTTAGAGCCAACTATAGTACCTACCTATATATATATATNTCTACTTTTAATAGTCAAATTGTCATAGTTCTACAATTATTCATTACTTTTGAAATGATCATCATAAAATTACACTCAGAGTTTTATTACTTCTAAAGCCAAAAGATACTAACGGAGGTTAAATATGCCAGTATTTAAATTTGTATGTATAGTAAGATTTTTCAAAAAATGGGCACACGACTATTTATTTGTGTGATGGCAGAACTTTTTACAATCAGCTGGGCACACCGTACACTAGCAAGGAACCAGAAAATAATAAAAATGATTTTAATCAATGAAGACAAAGTACCAGAAATCGTTAAATTCCACAATATGAAAAGAGAGGAGTTGATGTATTGAATTAAATCATGCTCAGTGAAACCACCAAAAGAAAAGTAGAAGATGGGTGATTAGGTATTTTTATGGAGTTCAAAACAAGCTTTTGAGTTTTACAAGAAACAAAGGAAGCTCTACCCAGAAAATGCTAGAAAAACATTATTACAAAGTCTATCTTATTTTAACAACATTTATAGAAAGAAGTTCATTCGGTCCACTTGATACAGAGTGATATATGATGCTTGAGTTCAACTAACAAGTTAATTTTATTGTATCGCAGTGCTTATTTGTGAATTATATAATGTTTTTGTTTTATAAAGTCCCACTGTAAGTATTTACAAGTTCTTCATGACTCTCTACCATGGCAGGATCAATTTCTGCTTTAACTACTACCACAAAAATTACTTTTTTTTATTAAAACTACAAACAAAATGAGAAGTGCTCTTTATGGATGCTCAAATACTTCCAACACTTAGTAGTTCTTTGTTGATTTTTGGCACTTACAGCTTCCATAGTTTTTGAAACAACTTAGTCTTTTGGAAGGCAACCAGCTTTTTCTATTGCATCTAAGACGAACTACCTCCTCATCTTCCCATATTAGAAGCCCCTCCACTTCTTCTTCCTGTGTCCGCTCTAACACCTACATCTTCAATAACATATGTATCTTGGAAACAAAAATTGGAAAATTGGACACAAGCCACTACGAGAAATACTCCAATGTGAGTAATGGATACTGAAAATATGCTTAAGAAGAATAATCTTTAAAATTAGAATAACCCTTGTGAATAAAGTAATCTAGCTCTTTTTTCTATTGTTTGTGAATGTGTTTAAAGTTTCCATATCAATACACTGAAATTTTGTTTAGTTAATTTTAAAAATTTCAATTTAATAAAATTTTATTTAAAAAAATTACTTTACTTCAATTGAATGTGCCACTGGGTTAATACTTAGTAATCTCCCCCCAAAAGCAGTCGTTTTCCAGACTTACCTCTAGTATCTGTATCCTTTGAACTACCCACATTCTACTCCTTTAGAAATTTTCTGAAATTATCCTGTTCCCCAAATCTGACAAACCTGTTTATAATGAATCATCCTAATGCCCAATTAGCATCCTTCCCTTACTATCCAAGGCTTTTGAAAAAATTATTTTAAAACAAATGATGACTACCATAAATTCCTAAAATATCCTACCAAATCAGTTTTGCTTCTAATTCCAGCATTCTACTGTCCAACAGGTGTTTCGCATTGTTGATTTTATTTCTTCTTCTCTTGAGAAAAAAGAATACTGTCCTGGTGCTTTCTTATATGTAGCTGAAGTTTTGGATCGAGTATGGCATAATTTTTTATTGAGCAAGCTCAAAGGCATATATATTTCCAAGCAGTAAATATCTAATTCTTAAATCATACTTTTCCAACTCTTTCTTTAGGGTCCAGAAGGATCTGATTACTCCGACCACCTCCCTGTGAAAGCAGGTATTCCACAGGGCAGTGTAATAGGACCTATACTTTTCATCCTGTACACAGAAGATATCTCCATCCATCCTAATACCCTCCTTGCCCTCTTTTCTGATGAAAAAGTTATCTCTTCTCATTTTGATTCCAAAACCATTTCTAATATTTTTAAAACCACCTTGATGATATTCAGCAGTGGTTCAGCAAATGGAAAATTAAAATAAATGAGTCAAAATGGGCACAGGTAAATTTTTAGCAAAGATAAGATTCTCCAAATAATGTCACATACAATATACATACAATCCTTATACCTGTCTCTGATCCAGTCCATTGCCTTAGCCCATGGAGTCAACATATTAAACTTAAGCGACAAGAACTTATATACATATATAGCTTGAAAAC
>KZ809718.1:7245-21237 GCA_000696205.2 Oncopeltus fasciatus
GTTTTTTTTTTTTTTTTATTCGGTCAAGGTTGATCCAATAAATACAATTCAAAATATCCGCATTTTTTAGTTTAAAACGGACGTTTCGGCTTACATTATAAGCCATCTTTAGGAATCACGAAGGAGATAATTTTAGTGTTTTGAAAATATATATTTTTTAAAAAGTTGAATAAAATGTAATTTTATAACGTTTATATTTATATAAAAATTCATATTAAGAAGGCTACTTTACAAATTTTACAAAAAAAATTGTGAAGACTATTAAAATTGGATGGTAGAGAGTGAAAATGGGAATATTTCTGTATTTTCCTATACTTTCCCAGATTGGACAAATTTAATTAATCCCCAGCTAGGAAATTTAAAAAAATTTATTCCATATGTGATATTATATTTAGTACTATTTATAATTAACTCATAATCTTTTAGTCGCCGGGGAAGAACGTAAGGATGGGGGAACGTAAAAATGGATTGAGCATATGGGCTAAAGTGAAATGGGAGGTTTAAATTGAAAAGTTATAAGCGGTTGGAGATGAGAGGATCTTGTAAAACCATGAAGGATAACCATGGTTAACATAATACGGAGCATTTGAAAACATCCTTGGGATATCGGATACATAAAAATGTAATCTTTGAATATTGGAAAGCTTAGCGTCACTCCAAAGATCTATACCGTCAGTCCAGGTGGGTCACAGTTAAGTCTTGCAGAGATTCACTTTGTTTTTCTATTGTAAGCTTTGGGCGCCAATTTCTACTTCTCTTTGTTAGCCATAATCGGAGAGTTGTAAGATAAGATGGAACCAAGGTAATGGACGGAATCAGAGAGAGATATGGGGATACTATTAAATGGGACATTTTCACCCAGTTTTTTCGTTGTTGAAAAACAACTTGGACTCGCTTATTTTGCTTTTCCATTTAAAGCACCAGTGGTGAGTGAATATGTCAGATGTAGGAGGCGGTTTTAGGATTAGGATGGGAAGGAAGGATCACTATGGTATTTCCCCTGCAAAGAGGACCAACTGGACGGTTTGGGACGTCCGCAATGTACAGGATGAAAAGAATGTTACGTCGGAGTACAGTGCCCTGTGGAATGCCCGCTTTCACAGGGGGGGAAGTCGAGTAATCAGATCCTTGCCGGACCAGAAAGAAACTGTTAAAAAGAAAGACTATAGGATTAGGTATATCGTACTATGGATTTGTTCTTACATATTTGATCATTATGCCATAATCGGTCAAATGCTTAGTTGACGTCAAAGAACGTACCAGTATTTTTTCACTAAAAGGCGATAGAATCAAAACTTTCTCGAAGAGCTTGGACAGATTTTATTTTAGAAAATGTATAGAAGAGTGGAAATTTGATAGTTTAAGAAAGCAATTGTAGAGGTATGACAGGAAATTTTTTTTTTTTTTTTTTGTCGAGAATACGTAAAATTAGGCAGTTGATAGTCCTAGACTTTGCGCTTAAATAGAAGGTCAATAATAATATATTTGACCACTTGAAGAGTCAAATTTAAAAAGGGAAACATATAGATGTCCAGTGAATCTTCAACTTCTGTGATATTTGACAGGATATGGATAAGTTTTATTCATTAGTACTCTGCTGCAGACTGCAACTCTAGAACGTGGATCGAGCTTGACGCCTCTGCCAAAATCTTGAAAAATAAAATGATGCCAAATATATTCAGACATTTAATTTCTTTTGTAATCGTTACTAAAAAATTACAAATAGAATTTATAAAGAATTTTCTCCTATAAGTAATAATTTTTAATTATTTTATTACTTACATAAAAAAATAATTAATACTAGTCTAATTTCAAAATGGATTCGTAGTTTACTTGTCCATTATAAATGTGACTTGGGAATTGACTTCAAACAAGACAATACACTTCGGCCCTAATTAACCACTATTACTCTAACAATTTATTCATAGCCCTGAAATACTAATGAACCATAAACGTCAAAATGTGAAATTTGAATTTTGACTAACTTATCTCTAAGAATATGAACGAAGTGTAATTTCATGGAATTTGGATGTAATAAATTTTTAATTTTGATCTCATATTTTCATAGAATATTAATTAATTAGTTTAAATGGTAAGTTTTTTGACCGAAGATATTATTATTAGATGATTTTAGTTGGGGTTCGGTCAGGGTAGATCCAAAAAAATATACCAATTTAACAAAAGTGTTTATTTTTAAAGATTAACTGCCAACGTTTCGGCTTACATTGCAAGCCATCTTCAGGGCTATCATGAAGACGAGAATGTCTTCATGACCTTCAGTCATGGAAATGTGAACTTAGGGAACGGACGTCCTCTCTCGTCTTCATGATAGCCGAAACGTTGGCAAATAACCTTTAAAAAAATACACTTTTGTTAAATTGGTATTTTTTTTGGATCTACCTAGACCGAACCCCAACTAAAATCATCTAATAATTATTAATTAATTAGATTTTTTTAAATAGGTTATTTCCACCACCAATGAATATAGAACTATCATACCTTCTATTGTCCGTCTTCATGGCCAGAAGATGGGCAATGTACGAAAGCGCTCGCCAACAGAAGATGGTTTGCAGAAACCAATGAAGACGGATAATAGAAGGTATGATAGAATATAATTAACTTAAAGGAAAGATGACAATCGAGGTTGCGTTATACGCATCGTAGTTTCCCCAAGTATTCAATATGTATTCTTCTATAATTTTAATACAAATTACATATATATATAATGAAGTTAATGAATCAAATTANGTCTTTAAACTTAAGATATAATATGTGTTATTTGATATAATTGTTTTATGATAGATTTATCAATCTTCTACAGAAGGGAATAGAGTTCGCTATTCTTACTTTGAGATAAATGATTTTAGATGTTGTTTTAATAACATTTTTTTTTTTGAGAAGATACAGGGGTTGTCTTTCCTGTATTAATTTGTTTTATTTACGACCGTTTTCAGTGTTAACTCACCACGATCAAGCACCACAGGGTTCTCCCTTCAGTGTCCCAGCGAGCACTCTCATTGACCACATCCCAGTTTGATGGGGATACTGAAGGGAGAACCACATTTTGAGACATTCTGTGGTGCCTGATGATGGTGTGTTAACACCGAAACTGTTCATAAATAAAATACATTAATACAGGAAAAATACAACCTCTATATCTTCCCTATTGTGATGAATATCTCTGTAATCTCAAAAAAAAAATTATTTTTATTTGTTTTTCACATGTCATCTATTTAGCATACCATTTTTAGAAGAAAAAAATTATACCATTGTATTTCTTATGCTTTATAGTTAAATATTCAAGGAAATTAATTCTTTTCTATTAAAGAATTGGTTATAAATCTATCAAATTTGTTTGTCATTGTTTTAATTTGTTGGTTGATGCCATCTAATTTTCAAAAACATAATTATTTACCAGAAAAAGAGCATAAACTTCCTTGTCTGATGTACAATTATCTGACCACTTATGACTTAGCGTATACCCACCTCCAAATCCTAAGAGTATATTTCAACTCATACTAATCGTGAATTAAGGGATATTTACGCTGGAAGCTATACTTCATCTCAAGTCTACGTTAGGTAGAACGAGAGAGAGAGAGAGAGAGAGAGAGAGAGAGAGAGAGAGAGAGAGAGAGAGAGAGAGAGAGAGAGGTGTGTGTATGTGTTTTCAGAAAAAATTACAAACAACAACAAAAAAAAATTTTAAGTAAATAGAAAGCTTCCGAGAATAGGCTCAGAGTACAAAGCATGCTCAATGTACGGAATTTAGCGTTTTGTCTTTATGGTGGTTTTTTCTTCTTCTGCAGCACTGTTGTTTACAACTCTTCTTCTAATTGATTTTTTGCCTTGTTCAGTTATTTGATTAGATTTCAGGACAACTAGGCTTTCTTATGATCTTAAATTGAATTTCTTTCCTTGTTTTGGAGGTGTTTCTGCAGAGATTACGTTTTATTTTAGAGGAAGATTTTCCTCAGTACTTCATAAGTAATTACTTTTCTCAGTTTTCCTCGTGTCCCACATCCTTCAATGCTACCTGAACGGGTGAGGTTTATTGAGCACTGTTGCCAGCAGTGTGAGTTCCTCAAGGTAATCGATCAGAATAAAAGTATCTCATTTCTTCTTAGCAAATTGAATCTAAATCTGAGTAAATTATCAACTCACCCATTGAGGAAAACTGGTAAAGAATACTTGGGCAAATATAAAGTGGGTCGATACAAGAAGAATTGTTGTTCTTATACAATATAATTCTCCTTGGCTAATGAACAATATTAAAAAAGAAAAATGTGACTGATTTTTCTCATCTGTCGATTGATACAAATATAGTAAAATATGATAATGATTAATTATAATGGATCCGTGATGCACCTCCTCCAAACTGAATCTGCGACTGTGCCTTACATAGTCAAACGTTGTTGCGGATAATTTTATTGTTAATTTTTTTTTTTTTTTTTACGTTTTATTTCCATACATAACAATTAACTAATATGGGTTAGTCAGTGCTAACTAATAACATTTGTAAGTTACTTTTAATTACCACTTTTCTTATTGTTGTGTACTAACCGTGGTTTTTGATGAATTTTTATTGTTGATGCCTATATTTTATATTTTGTGACTGTTAATTTTACAAAACACAGTTATTGTGCGAACTATTGTAAAAGCCAGATGTTTCAGACCTAAGGTTAGTGAAGATATATTGGTATGGGAATTATGCCAAGTAAAAATTTCATATATTAAATAAATAAAATTATAAGGAGTTAAATTTCTTCTGTAAGAAATGTAACAAAACCCTGTGCGTGTGTATGTTCGTTCACACACTAAATTCAGTTCAGAAACTTTCCAAATATACAAGACTGACATACCAACAAACAGATACACGTACATTCATATGTGGTAAAAAAAAAAAGTAGTATAAATAAACCGCTACGTAGAGATATCGTAATTAGTTTGATATTTCTTAAAATAATAATTCAATTTGTTTCATTGTGAATCTAAGGGAAATGCTATTGAAGGTAATATTCTTACCAATTTATCCAATACTTTTTTTTACAGTGAAACTCAAAATTATTCTAATTAATAATAAAAGGTAGAATTAGTTTTTGCTAGTGACGAAAAATAATAAGATGAAAAACGCTGTTAACTTTCGTCCTAAGCGCTGTCAAATGAAAAAGTGACAACAAATTCTTCTTGAAATAAAACTTCAAAGGGCGCGGCAAGCACCAATCCCTTGAAATGTACTTTGAAAACTCTCTAAGTGGAAAACATTCAATACTGATATTGCTTACAATATCAAAGGGTGGGTTAAAGGGCTGGGAAATTAATTAACGCCAGGAAAGCGAGGGAAATAAAAATGTTCTTTAGTCAAAAGCGTTAATTCCCTATCCTAGGTCAGATTACACTTTTATTGCATTCTTATAAATTTCATTCTACAATGATTGGTATTAATATAGATATACAGTAACATTGACAATAATATTCTACTATTGAGACAAAAAATTAAGAATATTTTAAGATTAATCAGGAGGCATTTGGATATAAAAATAAATTTTAAACTCTAAATTTAACGAGAAATAACATTTTCGAATATTGAACTTATTGTCATATTTGTAACTTCATATATAATTATTTACTCGTTAATATGGCAAAATAATGTATTAACTACATATTAGGATACAATAAAATGTAGGGAAAAAAATATTTTTTTCAGAAACAACTGAGAGAAATTTCACCTCAACATTAACTTTTTATATTTTGTCAATATAGCTATATATTTGTTCCGGCTTCCGTTAAGCAATATATATATATATATATATGTGTGTGTATGTATGTATGTANCATATATGTATGTGTGTGTGTGTGTCCGTGTGTGCAGTTCATTCAAGTATAAATCTATATAAAAGCTAATTTAGTAAGATTTGTTATATTTATGTGAATATTTTTTCCGATGCCTTCAGAAATTGAAAAAAAAATATCCAATTTCGAATGAGTGTTTTTACTATAGTATAAGCAATCAATTTTATTGGGAAATATTTTTAAAAAAAGTTCATAATAATAACGATATAGTTCTAGATGCCAAGGGACCCCTAGAGCCAGTAAATAAAAAAATATTCCTCTCGAAGGCCAGTGCCAAAAACTGTCAACATTCCATTGTGGACACGTGGGGAGATCTCTCAGCATCCTTTATCTAGTTAAGAATAGCAGCTCGTTATAATTAGTGAGCGCCTATTCTCATCTGCGAGAGCGCGCCACCGCGAAACAAGGCAGCCTGGGAAGGCGACGAGGAATGTAGATGTCCAGTGTAGCTTGAGGGGAATCGGTGAGATATGTTTTCTCCTATTTTTAACCTTCCAGAGGACTAAAATCGTAGTCAACAGCTGGAGTTTGTTTGTTTACTTGGAAATAAGCTTGGTATCTATTCTACAGGGAAACCAAAATATCCCCCTTAGTACCTATTTAAATTATAAGTTACAATATTTTGAAAGATTGTGGAAATCATAAACTATCAAAATATATTTTTTGCTCCTCTATATATGGATATATATGGATATATATATATATATATATTCAGGAGACATTTGGATATAAAATAAATTCTAAACTAATATAAACAACAAAATTGTAACTTCAAATTGAAAAAACTATAGTAAGTAGTTGCCCACTTGCTTCTGTAAACTATTTCAAAGCTAACATTTTTATTCCTATCCTTCATGATCACTTTGATCATCATTATCATATCCATGAAAGGATTTTGTCATAATGAATCCAAAATGGTGATATATTTCAATGAGATAAATATTTGAAATTAACCTAAGATAAGAAAAGATTCCAAATTAATTTCATAAATTAATTTTTAAATTTTTATATAATAATGTAAATCTAATACGATACTTTTTATTTTTAAATTTTAGCCCCATATTTTTATTTTTTTGTTGGTAAATATGAAATAAATAAATATGAACTAGAACCAAGTACGCACTCAATTTCTCAGGAATAAATAATTTTAAATTACATGTATTCAAATATTACTTGTGGGGGAAGTAGGGAGTAGGAGTGAAAAATATCTTGTTTATTTGAGTATCCGCCTAAAACTGCTGACTACTAGAGGAAGAGGGCCACGACCTTGGTTGGAGGGGACCCGAAGGCTGCGACTGCTCTCCGTTATAATCTTCTCTCTTCACACCGAGCAGCATACAGCCGGATACAGATACAAATACAGGAATCCTTCGCGGATTTACGCTAAATTCGGAGGATTTATCTGCGGGAGGCGATGGCTGAATTTCATGGGAGGATTCCTCTCGGCCCCCCTATGTACCGGGGGACACACAACAAGCCGAATTTAATATTAAGCTTCTTCTTGGTTAGTGCTTGAGGGCAAATAGAAAATATTAACATTATACAAGGAGCACACATTTAAATAAATTTAAATTTATTTGTATTATTCTATGAAAAAATGATTGAAAATAATATACTATACACATATATCATAAATAATATATAAATGTACAATACAAACAATATTAAATATATAAACAAAAATATTATACATATAATACATTTACGAATGATATAAATTAATAATGAGTCCATTTTAGAGTTAAATTAAGAAGGTTGACAATGAAAAAAATAGAAATAAAAATCAAGTCGAACCTTAATAAAAGTAGAAAAAAATGTTCCATTGGTTATTAGCTTAACAACTGAACCAAAACTAACCTAACAGTTCCTAACAACCTAATCTAGGAATACCTAACTATGGTTTTTAAGTTTAAACAGAAATTTAATAAAAACTGAGGCTCGTGTGCTCCTAAAAGTGATAACGTCTTCCCATTATAGTCTCTCATAGTTGTTTTTTCGTCCTAATTCTGACGATAACAAGCGTCGACCTTCTCTCAACAGTCTCCCAGTCCTTTGTCAGCCAATTTGATGTCTGACGTTGAGTGTTTTCTCTTTCCAAGTGTGATACTTTAAAATGTTTTTGTAAGCAGAATAAACTTACATTTTTGATGCTTGATAAGAAGTGTTCTATACCTGAGTAAATGGTTCCAAAACGCGTTTTAAGCAGCACGAAAGGCTAATACGAATTTATTGAGTAAAGACTTTAAGAAAAATGATCCACGTGTGTACCTTAACTAAGGATATGCATTAATTTTAATAAATGTAAGCATTTGTGAAATACATTTAAAAAGAAAAAGATGAAAGGTTCATACCCAATAAAAGCAAATAAATACAAAACACATTCCAGTCGTTCCCTCATACTTTGAGGCTACTATAAACATCATATGAAATTCTGAGTTTAAAATTTTGAACACTAAAGCAAAATTCAAGTGAGCATCGACTGACAGATTGAATGTTCCATAAAAACTATTAGAAAGTTCCAAAGCCTTCATATTTTCCAATTTGACAAATCTTAATGAATTATTTTTAACCATCTCGAATTTCACTGCAAACCAAAGTAATTTTGGAGATAACAGGAGTTATGACGGAACCACAAGTGCAACTAAAGACAGATAATTTTGTGAATTACATTATGAACTGATTTAAAGTTTGTCGAAATATAAATTGAGGATTGATATAGCTAACCTACTATACATGAATTACCATATTTCTCTTTTATAGGCAGAAGAAGATAAAGGAGGTCATTGCCAATGAACAAAATCAGACCCATAGACGAGAGGGTCTAACTACAAAAACATAACTGTAATGGTCAAAGCGTACATTTATCGCACTGAAACATGATGAAATAAATTAATTATATGCAGAGTTATTTAGCAACATTCTGCTTCTGGTTCACATTCATAGGTACTTAGCTGTAGATCTCTGTTCCTCTCCGAGTTCCTTTTAACTTTAAAAGATAAAATTAATACTTATGGACTACATTATCGCAGATATATAGAGAGGATTGAACCTCAAATAACTGTCCTCAAAGCAGGCGTCGATGTTCTTGATCATCGGGGAATATTCTGTCAAAGAGCTACTTGAGAACAAGGGCTTTTTCGTGCTTAGAAGAAGTGTACGCTAGGAACAATGTTTTTTTTTTATTTTCCCGTGTATTTATTGTTTAACATTAGTGTAGGATTAAATACCACAACTAAAAAAATAATATTTATGGATTCAGTTCTCTTCCAGGACTGAAGTCATGGAAATGTGAACTTAGGGACAGGACGTCCTCTCTCGTCTTGGTATGTATATGATAGCCCTGAAGATGGCTTACAATGTAAGCCGAAACATTTTCAGACAATCTTTTTTTTTTTTCAAAAATTCGGCAGACTATTAATTTTTTTTAAATTTGTATTTTTTTTTTTTTTTTGGATCTACCTTGACCGAACCCCAACTAAAATCATCTAATAATAATATCTACGGTCAAAAAAACTCAGTAAATATTTTTATTAAATATTATGTTACTATGCTTAATTGGTCATGGATGAGCTCTGTAAATATCTGAGTATAGCTGTATATTAGATAAACATTATATAGAAAGTATAGCTCTACTTTAGAGCGTTTAAATAAATTCCCATTGAACTGTTAATGATATTTAAGTTCAAATGGAGAGTTTTTGACAATATAGATTATTAGTAGAGAATTACATATTTTTTTCCATTAAATTGTATTTTTTTGGATCAACCTTGACCGAACCCGGTGTTAGCCGGCGATTGCAAATGTATAATAGTAATAATAATAATAATAATAATATAAGGAAAATAATAGCATATAATGTATAGTTGGTATAGGAGTATGCTCTGTTTGGCCGTTTCAAACTGAGTTGCAGTTCAGCAAGTACCCTTGCCCAGGTAGAAGACGGTAAGCCCCAGAAGAATTAGCGAAAGGCCTGTGGGTATAGTGCCGTGGGTATAGCGCTGTGGGTGCATAGTTCAGGTCAGTTCTACAATGAGACAAAGAGGGAATACCAAAACCCTCACTAAGCAGACCTGGATATTCCAGTAAATAAAAAAAAATTGCAATTTCAAGCAGCATTTACATTTCAACAGTAGGTGGAAGTCAGGGCAATTTTAATATTCTGCTCTCCTTAATGGTTTGACAGGTTAAAATAAATTAGAATAAAAACGATTCTTTTGTTGGTCAAGGTAGATCCAAAATAATATAAATTAAAAAAAAAAGTGTATATTTTGGATCTACCTTGACCGTACACCAACAAAAAAACATCTAATAATAATATCTACGGTAAAAAGAAAAAAAAAAACTCCATTTAAAAACTATTCTTTTTTCAATAATTGCAGTAGAAAAAATAAAAATTCCTTATTGTGAAAAAGAGCTAAATAGCTTATGAGCAAAAGATAACCAAGGCAAGGGTAGTTCCTTAGAATAATAAAAGAGAATATAATTTTTGTTCTGAGTTTATTAGATTAGTCAAGTGTATACTTTTCATATAGAATTTTTCATAACAGAAGTTCGCTAGGACATAATTTTTTAAAAATAGTGTAAGTTCATCGATCAATCATGGTTTATTTTTATATTAATGATTTGCATAATATTTATAAGAGCTATAATATTAATTCCAATCGAATTAAGGCAGACAGAGAGGTACTTCAGTGGGTGCCGTAAACATTTTCTTTCTCCGTTTTTTTCAGCTTTTGATATTTTAAGACCATTTGGATTCATAATCATATGACGACTGTCACAGAAATGATCTAGTCGTCTGCTCGTGAGCTGAAAATAATGTTGTATTTTTTTTTAACCTTCCTTTTAACCACTTGGGGTCATAGAGGAACAGGCTATCAATAAGTAGCCACGCTATTCTAGTGTAACTTACGGGTTGAAGGAGCTCCTTTTTTCTAAAATATTAAAATCAAACTCGGTATTTAGGCTTTCTATTGCAGACTGTTATAGGTAATAATTCCTGATTGAAATCGGAGAGAGGAAATTGTGTGTGGGGGGGGGGACGCTATAATTATTCGACATTAAATAATCGTAAATATTTTTGTTATTATTAGTTCTATGATAAACATTTAAGGATATAAATTCACTTAATGTTGTGCTTTAAAAAATAAGACCTGAAAGCCTAAACACCTACTTTGATTTTAATAATTGCGAGACCTAGGTACCATTCATTTCCTTACTGGATTATCAACTTGTCGAGAAAATGAGTTCTGGTACTTAAAAATGGCCTTTTCCTTATGTAAATTATTATTTTATGAGTCGTAAAATAAGCCCGTCAACTAAGAACTGCAAAACCTCAGCAAATGTCAATTGCTTCACTGAGAAAGACCTAAAGAATAGGGAATGACTAAATTGATACCATAACTGAGAAAGAAAAAGCAATGAGCGTAAAAGGGAAGACCACTAAACCTGGCTCTAGACTGACCGGGAATACAGAGTAGGGGAAGTAGTGATAACCGCAAATATATTCGTAACAATGTTATAGAACAAGGATTTAAGGAAATGGGATTTTGTAAGCTTTATGTTCTATAAATAAAATTTGGTAACTCAAATAACAACAAAGATATTACGTCCAAATAGAGACTTGTTGTCACTAGGAACAAATCTGCATGCACTAGCAACCTTAAAAGATAAGTGATATAAAGGCATTTTAATGGAGGAATGAAGGCATTTTAATGACTTAAATCAATAAGGCATTGTGATGGGGGGTATAGTTTATAAGGCGTTGTGATGAACTTTACTGAATAACAAATCTCTATTAAAATGCGGAAAATGGCCAATAGAAATACATTTATTGATGGACAATCTACTACCAGATTTAAAAAATTTTCTCAAAGTGTCTTGAGAAAAAATTCTCCATATGAATGAGAAATACTCCTAATATGTATACAGAAAATAATAATTATTATAACTCTTGTAGAATTTATAATGCAAAAAAAAATACTTATGTAAATCATTATCTATTATTATTTATTGATTTTAATTCGTTCCTTCATTTTGTTATTTATTGATTCTGCATAATACAGAAACGCAATACTTACTTATTGTATATGATTTTCTATTATTATTTATTGATTTTAATTCGATCATTTATTTTGTCATTTATTCATTCTGCATAATACAGATACGTAATAGTTACTTATTGTATATGATTTTCTATTATTATTTATTTGATCTCACTCTCATAATTCTCTTACACATATGAGTTACTTATCATTATTCCATTGTGTTCATTAATTTTGTCATTATTGTTTCTTTTTTTCTTGTTTATTTATTTATTTGTGTTCCTTATCTAGTTTCATTTATTAATTATTTAAGGTAATTATTAATTTAATGATACAAGTACTTTGTATACTGTAATGTATGGTATATACTGAATAAACTACCTTATAACAGGGTTACTTTCATAAGGAAAAAAAGAAGCATAGTGATGGAGAGTATAGTTTATAAGGCATTGTGGAGGAGGGGTATAGTTTATAAGGCATTGTGATAGGGGGTATAGTTTATAAGGTATCGTGGGGGTACAGGTTATAAGGCATTGTGATAGGGGGTATAGTTTATAAGGTATTGTGATAGGGGGTATAGTTTATAAGGTATTGTGATGGGTATAGGTTATAAGGCATTGTGGGGGAGGGGGTATAGGTTATAAGGCATCTTAGTGGAAGTAAAGGCAGTGCCCAGGTTGAGTGGACGTTCAGAGAAGGACTTCCAATAAGCCAGCCGTAAAACCTCACCAACCTACCCAATTAGTAAACAGGCCGTGTCACACCGTTTACTAAAAGCCATACTCCGTCCGCTGAGCGCCATGTTCTTAGCTCTTAGACCTTAGCCATAACCAAGCAAATACTGTTGGGTACAACCAACCAACAAACCAAGCAAATAATTTTCATCATTCTAGTTCATTGACATAGTTCATCACATCTTCAACTTTAAAGATTAAAAATAAATAAATAAAAATATGATTAGCTTGAAAATGGTATATATCAGGGTATGGATGTACCCTGAAGTACCCCTTTTACTAATTTAAATTAATATTATAACACATTAATAACTATTACTGTGACATGAATTGACATGAGAGTTAAATTTTGGTCTTCTTAGACTTAAATCAACAGTCAAGCGATATTTAATAAAGAATAAGGGATTATATTATTTACGGATAATTTAGAATAAAAATAAGAATCTTAAATATTAATTCAGGCCTAAAATGCCGTTCGACAAGTAAATTTCTATCTATTTCACCTCATGGCGAACCGTTCAACAGATAACAAAAGTGAGAATTTTCTTTACACTGTTTTTTACTCTCAGGAAATTGGTACCATGACAAATATATTTAAAATATTATTAAATTTTTAGTAATTTTATTTATTCCAAAATTATATTTTACTGTTCATAACATATAAATAATTCATTACACAATACACGACCATATTATCTTCAATAGAAAAGTAATAATTTGATGCTTATTTGGCTTTTCATTTCTATTTCAAATTTTCATTAATTGTCTACAATTATTTTCAAAATAAAGAGGGAAAATTATCATCATAGTTTCATTTTTGGTTTGAGCATAAATAAAAAATGGCCGTCTATCTAGGGTCTCTGAACTAAGCAGATTTCCCATGTTACATTATATAAGAGAATTATTAAGTGTGAATTCCAAAAAAAAAATAATAAAAATAAATACACACAAACACGCACACGCACACACACGAATATATATATATATTCATAAACTGTATAACATAAACTCACAGATATGTCATATAAAATGTTTAAAGTATTCAATGTGGGATCGGTGAAAATCTGCCGAATTTCCAATCGAATTGAAACATTTGAAGGAATCTGCTTAAAGAATGATATCCAGTGCAGTTGACTTATCTTCGCGAAGTATTGCTAAATACACAGCCATTGTTGCCATGGGAGGCATGCGTGAACTCGCTGGTCGCTTACTTATCCAACTTGGGGGCTGATAAGTAAAATATCAACGGGCTGAGAACAACTTATCAAATGAGAATTCTAAATATGTTATATCTTAAAAAAAAAAAAAAAAAAAAAAAAAAAAAAAAAAAAAAAAAAAAAAAAAAAAAAAAAAAAAAAAAAAAA
>KZ809718.1:22146-51606 GCA_000696205.2 Oncopeltus fasciatus
GGGGGGGGGGGGGGGGCAAAAAACCAAGAACCATTGTGGGGATTTGGCCACCCCTCGAATCCCAAGAACGATTATACCCCTCCAAGTTCGCCGAACCGATTCAGAATTGAATTCGCAGAACTAACCCCTTCCGCATACTACGGCTCACCCCCTATTCCCCTTACCCCTAATCCATCCTCACCCCTTCACCTTATCTATCAGGGGGTTTATCTTACTGGGAACTATGCTGTTCTCTTCGAACTAGTATAGTCATAAATCAGAAACACGAGCTATTTGAATTTTAGAACCTACGGATATGGGATTTAAAGTAAAATGTTCCGTAAAATGTGCAGGAACAGTGTAATCTAAGCAGATTTCCCATGTTTCATTACAAATGGATGAAACTTGGAAGAAGTTCCAATTCAAGGATAAGAGAAAATTTGGAAGTTTTATTTTAAAAGCTCAATAAAACAGTGAGTTTAAAAGTTATATCCACTAAAGCTTGCTTAACATTCATAAATATCATTCTTAATCTCAGCGTATATATAACGTGGCATATTTTTAGCCTAACTAATGTTGGTTCGGTGAAGATCCATTGAAATCATTAATCTTTCGATTTAGCCAACATGAATAGCTTGATTCTCCGATGAAATAAATATATAAAATAAATATTTTTTTATTGTTTTACGAAAAACGTTTCTTAATGAAGAAATTTACGAATATAACGNCTTTATTTATTACATTTTGTTATATAACATCTTGTAATTTGATGTGAGAGTGAAAGTATAATTTTTTATGTGAATACAAGATTAATGAAATATTTACTTCTGACAGTCAAAGAAATTTTTTTTTAATGTCAAGATGAAGCCGGAATACGCCAATAAAAGAGCAGAGCAGTCATTTTTTAATTCAAACCAACCTCCTTAGTAGTGCAATATGTTTTTGTTCACATCTGATAAATATATCAAACTCAGGCCTACGTTAGTTACATTCCTCAACGGTGTGTTTAGTAGTTTTAAACATGTCGCCTTTTTTTCTAACGGTATTTTGAAAAAAAATAATAAATATCAAATTTATTCAATAAACATTAATTTTCTACTTAAAAGAAAATAATTTCGTTTTCAAACCTAAACACCCTTAGGTTGTTCATGCTCAGGGATTGTTCAGTAAATTGATGATATGGATATAATTCTGAGGTCATTTTATGACGTAAATACTTATTTTCTTGATTCTGCAAATAAAATTGTTTTCTCCTACAAAGTGTATCATAGCAAAATTGAAAATTAACCTTGCTGTGAAGAGGACACTTAGCCTACATACTGCATGTTACAAAAGGGTTTTGAAGTCAGTTGTTTTACAAAATAGTCATATCAAATGTTACAAAATATCGAAACCCAATCAAAGGAAAACAACGAATACAAATCTAACGCATAAAATAAATATTTTTTTATTGTTTTACGAAAAACGTTTCTTAATGAAGAAATTTACGAATATAACGACTATCTGTGACTGAGCGCTCTGTCTTTCCATAGACCAGTCTAGAAAAACTAAAGAAAACTTATATTTTCCACGCACTGTTCTCTCTGATTTGTAAATTAAATTTCCACATTTACTCCATCGGTAAGTCTAGTACAGACATTTTAAGATTTTTTTTTTTTTTAACTTTTATTCATTTATTACATTGTGTTAAATAAAAACATTTTGTAATTTGATTACAATGAAAAGTAAAAATGACATTCAATGACAATCACATGAGGAGAGAAGATGACCAATGACACCACTCTCAAATTTTATGAATTCAAGCTTTTTTTTTGTTCTTTTTTTTTTTGTTTTTTTTTTTAAATATGATCATTAGTAAGCTATTTATTTCTCTGATAAACGGTTGATTATTCTCCTCGACACACGCCATATTGAGATTTATCGTTATTCAGTCTTTTTAAGCTTGCCCTTACCATGAATTTAGTTTCCTTTGGGACGGAAATGTGGACATCACACAAAATGAAAACTGTTAAACTCTTATTTGAGACTCGTTTAGCTCATATCCCACGCAAATGCAGTTAACTTTCCCCTAAAAGATACCATTCAGAGGGTGATGAGTGCGGCAGGCAGCGAAAAGCGAGCTGGTCTAGAAAGGTGGCCTAGCCAGGTATGCGTATTTGTAAACAAGTCGGTGGAGGTCGCTGAGTCCGTCTTGCGGGTTTGGTATCTCGAGGCTCTCTGCAATTACTACTCAGGGAAAATATTTTGGAAATAAAATAAACAATTGTTTAGAAAAAGTATTAGATAAATAAAGTTTTCCTTTTACCCTTATAATTTATCTCAATATTTGAAGACACTAAAATTTATAACACCCATGCGGAATTATAATTTTTGATAGCATAAAAGGTCCAAATAATATGATTTATAATTCAAATAATGTATGAAATAGATTAAGAGATTGTCTAATTGTCTATTCAAAAGGAGTTTTTTATTTTTTTTATTTATTTTTTTTTTTTTTTGCGTCATGGAAATGTGAACTTAGGGACAGGACGTCCTCTCTCGTCTTCATGCTAGACAGCCCTGGAGATGGCTTACAATCTAAGCCGAAACGTTGGCAGATAATCTTCTTAAAAAATACACTATTTTTTTAATTTGTATTTTTTTTTGGATCTACCTTGACCAAACCCCAATTAAAATCATCTAATAATAATTGTCTATATTACAAACTAGAAAACCCCATCCCTAGCTAGTTAAAATAATATGAAAATATCAGTTCAAAATCCCAATATTGTATTATTTACTTTTTCATTTTAAAGAGCACCTAGTATTTTATTTTTAAACAGATCCTCAAAGTTAAAATACTATTTGAATACATTATTTTTATTAAAAATCTTTCCTCCCTGACTATTACATGTGATATTTTTTTCATATTTTCCTCATCGAGATAATAGGACATACAGTTGTCCAAGCGATACAAACAGGCTCGTTTAAGTAGATTCCAAAATTGATACATGCCTGACCTTGTGGTCTGTCAATTGTGACGTAACGTACACGACGTTGTCATCTGTGTCCACTTCTCTTTTCTCATCTCATACCTCATGCACTGCACTTCCGTAGTTCTCTTTGTTTTTCCATTAGGTTACCGAGCCATATTGGTTGCCTCAGCAGGTTTTGCTATCTTATACATTTTTTTTTTTTGTTCTAAAACAAAATAATTTTAACCCTAATAGTTTTTTAAAAACTAGCGTTGTGTAAATTTATTCAACATTAATATTATCAAGTAGGAAAAGGTTTGTAAGTTCCAAATGTATAATAAGTGGAATATATTTTATTATAAAAGGAGTTTTTTTTTTTTTTTTTTTTTTTTTTTTAAACCGTAGATATTATTATTAGATGATTTTAGTTGGGGTTCGGTCAAAGTATAAGGTAGAAATGTGAACTTAGGGACAGGACGTCCTCTCTCGTTTTCTTGATAGCCCTGAAGATGGCTTACAGTGTAAGCCGAAACGTTGGCAGATAATAATTTTTAGTGCAAGGGAACATAATAAAAAATCTAACTGTCCCAGCCAGGACACGAACCTGGATCTCCTGCTATCTGAACCGGCGCATTTACCAATTTGTTGGCAGATCATCTTTTTAAAAAATACACTTTATTTAAATTTGTATTTTTTTTTTTATCTACCTTGACCGAACCCCAACTAAAATCATCTAATTATATTTTATTACATCTTATTAATAAAATAAGTTTAATTTAAAAAAGTTATTGGCAAGGCAAAAAAAATATTCCATTTACACAGTTGAATAACAATAAACACACATACGCATACACAAATGTGGGGCGCCCGAGGTATGGCTAGTGTGCATGACTCACATGATAAAGGTACTGGGTTCTCCCAATCCTTTCGTTTCCCGGTTACCATATTCCTTTTTTCTGAAATATTACTTCAAAAGGCCGCTATCAGGGTGTTTGCTGTAAGTCTGAGGGATGGACCGGGTAAGAATATTCACACCTAATATTCATATCCGTCAGTCTATAGGTGACAAACCACCACAGAAAAATCACAAGCCTTCTGGGGTTAATGTGGGATAAAGAAGGATTGATCGCCTTACTATAGTAAAAACTTTCAGATTTTTTGTAATGCGTGCAGTAAGGCAGGCATAGAGGTTCCAGGCAAGTACACATAAGTACCACATGAGAAGGCTAAAGAGCTATCCTTCGGGGTCCATAAAGCAAAACAGCTGGCATAGGCAGTGGCCTCCACAGGATAGCCCAGAACGGCCGAGGAGGAACCGAAGAGCCAGGAAGGCCAGACAGCAACACTTGGGACCGGCTCTACAATAGATACAAGCTTGGCTACTTCAGGTTCTGAACGAGCAGACACTCTGAGGAGGAATGCTCTCGTACTCTTGCCTTTCCAGAGCTACAAAGTCCACCTAGCGTCTGGGCTAGGATCGTTGAGGGCCTGTCCAGGACATGAACAGTCCAACCGAGTGACCCCACCCAGTCTACCACCTCCATAACCGACCCACAGCCCGGGAGCAACACCTACAAGAGTCCACTTCTTGACAATAGGTTCTGGTGGGGTAAAATGTATTGTTAATACGAATAGTTATTACGTGGAGGTAGATAGTAATTTATGTGTACTAAGAAATTACATAAGTTACAAGGGATAAAAAATTATGAGAGAGAAAGAAAAAATAACTGCATCGAGATAAGATTTAATAGCCTCTCTATCTCAGAAAACTTATTTCAGATTCAATCTTAATCAAATGTAATTTCGTCTAGAGTCCTATTTAAGTTATATTTCTTCCTTGTTTCTTCATATTTCAGTCACTCTGTAAATATATATTTGATGGTAAGAAGTTGTACTCAGACCCCACAAATGGGTGGGTTATCTGTTGTGCCATTATATATGTATATATACATATTAATGGCCAAGGATAACCTTAGGATAACATTATATAGCCATGAGTAAGTCTTGTGTGCCCGATTCTCGTCTGGCTAGGACCACTTCTTTCTTACGGTCAGTTGAGATCTAGCAAGAGAAATGTTCAGTTAAAGTCAATGTTATGGAAAGAGAGGTTTCTAAACCTCCCTTTATATTTTTTTTTATTTTATTTATTTACTACTATTGAGATTTTAAAGTCACTCCCATTGAAAATATATGTAATTATTTTAAAAATAAGATATAATTAATAAAAGTGTTGATGTAAAAATTAAAATTTTATTTCAGTATCATTTTTGGGCTAATTGTTTCAAATGGTTCGATTTTTCGGCCCAAGCCAATTGTAAGGATCTAATCGCTAATTTAAACTTTAAGGTTGCCAGGAAGAGTCAAATGCTAACGAAATGAATATGCTTAAAGTCTCTACTAAGACATATTTTTACTAAAATAATACTTTTAAACATATTGGATCAATATATAAATTTATAAGAAAATCAAAATGAAACCTATGATCAGTTATAATTAAAATGTATTAAATATTAAAATGTATCATCTAATTAAAAAAAAAAATGTAATTCTGTAGCTATTAATAATAAATCTGGCAATAATACAAAGTAAAATCTATATATACTTATATTACTGAAATAACTGGTAATTTTTTTTTTAACTTTTATTTATTTATTACATTCTGTTAAATTAAAACAGCTGATATTAAAAAAATGTTTTTATTGTCCATGTCACAAAAAGGTGAATTTCACACCCACTAATGGTATTCAATTCTAATCTAACGAATCACAGATTCACAAAATATAAATTGGTGAAGGTGTAAATGAAAAAATATATATATTATAATTAGATGATTTTAGTTGAGGTTCGGTCAGGGTAGATCCAAAAAAATACAAATNAAATTTTTTTTAAATATATTTTTTTTTTTTGGATCTACCTTGACCGAACCCCAACTAAAATCATCTAATAATAATATCTACGGTAAAAAAAACTCCTTTTTTTAATGTAAATTATAGTTTTATTCTATAGTATAATTTTATTCTCAAGTAATTTCATTCCATTCATTGACTTAATAGATAAATAAAAGAATATGAAATTTAATTGGGACTTAGTACATGAAGTGAACGGAATATATAATGCTCATTGATTTATTTGTTCCTAAAATATTTTTTTTTAGTCTCTCTTTCAACCACTTAGGGTTATGGGAGGGAGGAGCTATCTACAGACTGCCACCCTATGCTAAACACACATGGGTCAGGACAAGCTTTCCTTTATAAAAATAAATGTTTGCCCAGGGTGGGATTTGAACTCGCATCTCCTGGACTGCGAGACCCGAACGGATCCCATGAGCTACCCCGGCGCCCAAGTCATGTTTCTAAACGTCCCCTACACCTCTCCAAGTGTTGTAGAGGGGCTATCTACAGGCAGGGGCTGTACCCTTCCCTAAACCCTGCTTCTAGCCCAAAGCTTTTACTACACGGTGAAAGTATTCCCAGAACTTGTACAAGCAGGACTAGGATTAGGAGACCTGGGCAGACCACTTTGCCTAGGCGCCCAACTTTGAACCGTTAACCAACTTCCTAAAGTTTCACAGAGATCAGTTGAATGATGCAGTATACAAGATAACGTGGTACAGGGAGTGTAGCCAATAACTACTCCATCATGGCTTATCAGATGTACAGAGCACTAATACATAAAAGAAAAATAAATCATTTGCATACATAGTCTGTATATATTCTCCTTCTGTACATTCTGAAAGTTGTTAAATATATTCACCGAAAGTGCTATAATAGCCAAGAAGAAATTCATAATTGTTTCGCAAGAGAAACAAAATAACGGCTAATTAACACGAGAAGGAATTCAACAGGAAGTGGTGCATTCTCAAATATTTAGCAGTACATACATACATACGTATGGACGCACACAGTGTTTGTAAATACATATTAATTTAGTTGTGGTTTATTATCCCACGTAAATAATAAACAATTAATGAGAGGGAATAGAATAAAAAATCTATCTGTCCCAGCCAGGACTCGAACCTGGATCTCCTGCTTTCCGTGCCGGTATGCTTCTATTACACCACCGGGACGAGCTAGATAACTTATTAAATTCCCAACACACTAGCGAGAGCTTAACCCACGAGAAAGACGAATCGTCTTATTCTCAAAGGTCAGCTCCTTTGTCTAGCTATTTATTGACTCTCGTTATTTACTTTTTTTATTTTCATTTATAAATATTAATTTAGTTGTGGTTTACTATCCCACGTAAATTATAAACAATTAATGAGAGGGAATAGAATAAAAAATCTATAAATATATATAAATCTATGGGAAAGATAGATTCTATTCTATTCCCTCTCATTAATTGTTTACACAGTGTTTGTGTCTCTCTACCAGCAACAGGCATAAGTAATTTCTAAATGAAATTCGGCTCTTAAGTGCAAATCTAAAGGCTAAATACGCTATAAAGAAAAGTAGCACCAATGGAGAGGAATTGAAACGCCAAGTAATAAACGTTTTTTCGGTGTAGCGGGCGTTATATATAGTTTAGAACAATATAACTTTATTAATAAAAGAAATGTTTTAATAATTACACCGTGACATCAGAAGTTATTAATTTTACAAGTCGTAACTACTTGCTTTTACAAAATGAGATTAGGCATATCGCTTTTAAATCAAAATCTCTGTACATTATTGAGGAAAAGCTGACCAATAGGAGTGGGGGATTGGAAATAAAGTGAAGTGCGAATTCATTAAGTTTTCTTAATTTAAGTTTTCTCATAATACTTAGTTGAGAGGGATGAAACTCAATACAGCTTAATTTAATAACGAGAGAAATATTTTATTAGTTCCGCAGGGAAATTGAGCGAAAAGGGTTGGAGGTTTACAAGTACAGTAAATTTTAATATTACGGCCGGGAAGCTGCAGTTTATTATTTGCTTGGTGCAGTTTGGCATACCGCTATTAAATGCGTTATTAAAAGATAATTTCGTTATTATGCGGAAGAAGAGGAGGAGTGGGGATTTCCTGATATTTCAAGTGCGAATATAAAAAGTATTTTGCAAAGGGGAGCGTAATAATCATTTTAGTGCAATAACGCTCAAAACAGATTTGTTTATTGATAAAATATAGAACTATCATACCTTCTATTATTCGTCTTCATTGATTTCTGCAAACCATCTTCTGTTGGCGAGCGCTTTCGGACATTGTACATCCTAATATAGACAATCCAAACGAGGATGGACAATGTCCGAAAGCGCTCGCCAACAGAAGATGGTTTGCAGAAACCAATGAAGACGGAGAATAGAAGGTATGATAGTTCTATGTATATTCATTGGTAGTGATAATAACACTTTAGATTATTTACCAGATAAAATATATATTTAATAAGAGGAATACATAACATGGAAAGTTTAAATACAAATATTAACCCCAAAAATACTGAACATAGTTTACTCAGGCCTTTCATGACAGACTTTTATTTGTATTGTTTTTAATTTAAAGTTCTATTTTCTCGTTGAAAATGTTTAAATCAAATTTTTGACATAGATATATATGATTGAACATGTTTATGTTTATGATTGAATATGTTTTAATTTGTATTGCTAGATACAAGTTGTTATTTTTGGATAAGATCCATTCTTGGACGATTAGGATGGTTATTAAATTTTATATTGTATAATCAATCATTTTATAATCTATTATATATAATTAAATAATTTATAACCTATATAATAATACTTATTATTAAAGTCTTAATGAGTTACCTGAATTTTCTTTCATACGAGTAAGATTTTCGATTTTTCTAATACTTTACTTTATCGGAGAAAATCAAGGATATAAGAATTTCTAAATTATCTATTTCTAATTAAAAATATTGTATATCTTAACTTTGAAGGTAAGATAGCCGCAAATATATTTTTAAAAAATATGTAAAAAGTTACGTAAGTAAGTAATATTGATTATTAGGAGTGGGCTGGATAGACTCTTTTAACTAATTTTTAAAAACATTTCAAAGTTGTATTTATTTTATGGCATCCAAATTATTATATTTAAGGCTCAGCTCATTTTTATAAGGCTTATAAGGTAAAAACTGCAGACACCTTTGACGGAAGTAGTACTTCACTGACAGAATGACAAATTTATATAAAATAATTCGCAAAAATAAAAATAAACTTTTACAATAAGAATAATCCTTTCGTTGAAATAAGATTTTCGCTAGTATTCAATAATACTAGCACTAATTAAAAGTACACTTAAATCAAACGACAAGAACTCAACAGACGCCACGGACTCTCATACAGTCTTATAAATAGGCGCTCACACCTCACATTAGAAATTAAACTGACCATCTACAAGACCATAATACGACCAATCTGGACCTACGGTGCAGAACTATGGAGTGCCGCTAAGTCTTCCATTATCCTACGAATACAATCCTTTTAGTCCAAAATGCTCAGAATAATTGCTAACGCTCCATATTATGTGTCCAACTCTACCCTTCATCACGACTTTAATATTCCTTTCGTCCAAGACCTTATCTTCACCCGCTTCAAACTCTTCCATAGTAAACTCCAATTTCATTCCAGTCCATTTGCCCAATCTCTGTCGTCGGACACCAATCCTTACAATCCTCCCCGGCGACTAAGACGGAGATGGCCTCGCGACCTCCTGGGCCACTAATGCCTAAACTTATTGAGTTATTTTCCCATTACTTATGTTAACTCTTTGGAAAAACTTGCAAACCACTTTATGTTATTAAATAATGTAGATACTACTATATAAATTTGTATTCAATTTAATAAGGAATAGAATGAAAATACCGCATGTTTCAAATTAAATAATGCATACATAAATTCTTGAATGTCAGACAAATAATAAACCTCTTGAGATGCATGTAATAAATATTAAACTGTCCTTTAAATGCGAGATAAGTTCATAAAAAAACTTTAGCAGAATCAAGCAATTAACCTTGCACCCATGATGCAACCTTTAAAAATTTTCTATATATCTTTACCTATCCCTAAAAATTACATCTACACACGCACACACACATACGCGCATATGCCTGCCTGCAAGGATTCTATTTTTTAAATAATTAAACGAAATTCGGTATTTTAGCAAACTTGGTTTATTTTGTAAACGGATGAGATATGTCTAAGGTGAGGGTTTTTTTTTAATAGAAAAATGCTAATATTTATAGGAAATCTACTTGTATTACGCAGCTCTTGCGTCACGCATCTCCTGTTTTATCTCTTCCATATATTTCCCCCGTCTAACACTGCATTCCTTCCACTTCCACCGGAGCCGTGCGTGACCCAGCCAGGGTTCCACTTCGCCACTCATATGAAGCGTTCCTAAGCCTTAGCTCAGGGAAACGTAAGCCTCGCATTTCATTTTAATTGGTAGTTTAGTTAGCCACTTCGACAAATTATTCTTGATTAGCTTAGTTCATTAATTCGCTATTTTGGACTAAATAAAAATTAAAAAAAAAATTTATTCATTTTTATTTTTAATTGCCATTGTTACGGAATACATTTTGAGCCATCACCAAGCTTGAAATTTATTTCTAATTTTTTTTTTATATAACCTTTATTTACATATTACATTCTGTTAATAAATAAAAACATTTTGTAACTTGATTAAAATGAATAATAATAATAAAATGTAAGTCACATGAGAAGAGAAGGTGACCAGTGTGATACCACTCCCAAAAGGCTTGATTCGGCAATGCCTTGGGTATGGAAAAGGATGAAGGTCCCCTGGATTGATTAATGTCTGTGGTAGCTCGTCTAAGAGAATAATCCCAAACCAAAATCACTATTCCTCAATATTTATCGTGCATCAATATTTGTTTGACAGCATGCGTAGGACAGGTATAGATCTCTGAGGTCTGGCCAAGGGAAAATCAGTACCACATAAGACGGCTAAAGGTCTCACGGATCTATAAAACCAACCGAATTATATATATATAGACACACACACAAATAAATTAAATCTAGTGAGTTAGATTACCGAATATGAAAAGGTTTTCAGAAAATCAGGCGTGAGAAAAACCTCAATGACCCATAACAACGGTGTAATTTCAAGCTGTCATTGTGCAACTATTGCTACTGACATTTTAATATAATGTATTTACGTCAAGCAAACTTTATTCCGCTTTTGAATCCGCAAAGGTAGCTAGTCGTGACAGGGATTAAGCAGAGTCATACAGAGATTCCCTACCGCCATTGACGTAAATGGATTTATCACAGAAAATCAGGACTCATCAGTAAGGCCCCTATTCTCCCAGTTGTTCCACAAGGAAATCATTCACGTTAGTATCACGATTTGATAAACTTTTGATAAACTCCTTCAATTCTACATTAATTTTAGATCAATACTACATTACTATACTATATCTTACATATTTGCATTCATGGAATGTGTTATTGAGTTCCAATGGAATTGCATGAATGGGCAATATTAAATTATTATGTTCTGAATCGGAAAATTGTAGAGTGGTCATTGTGAATGAGTACTCCCTTCAGAGCGTTGTTTACCAGGCATTCAACGTCAGTTTGATACTATCACAATACGGATATTTTAGAGATATTTGGCTTTTACTGAAACAGATATTCTTTTGAAACACAATTGAAAAAAAAATATGCAATTTAAATATATTCTTTGGTAAGACATCACATTGTTTATGAAAGGTAAGACCTAAAACACATACAAAGAATATAATTTTAGTTACTAAGTTTGCTAGCTGCTTACTTACTTTTTAATAATAATAATAATAATAATAATTAACTACTTGAAAATCTTAAAAAGCACGAGGAGAAATTAAATGTTTCTTATAAATATTTTTTTTTGTGGTATTTGATCCCACGTAAATTTTAACAATTTTTAGTGCAATAGAACAGAATAAAAAATCTAACTGTCCCAGCCAGGACACGAACCTGGATCTCCTGCTATCCGGGCCGGCGCGTTTTCCACTTATGCTACTAGGACAAGTCTGATAAGTTATTAAATTCCCCGCACTAGTGTCGAGAGTCCAACCTCCGAGGCAGACGAATATATTGGAGGAGCTGACATTGTCAGGACTTTTCCAGACAGTGTCAGGACTGACCCAGGACTTGTCCTGACTGGGACAATTAGATTTTTTAATCTGTTCCCTTGCACTAAAAATTATTAATATTTACGTGGGATTAAATAACACAAAAATAATATTTATAAAATTAAAATTTAAAAGTAAAGAACGAGAGTCATTACAGCTTGACAATGTCAGCTCCTCCGAGCATAAGACGATTTCGTCTGCCTCGAAGGTTAGACTCTCGACACTAGTGCGGGGAATTTAATAACTTAACGGAATTGTCCCGGTAGCATAAGTGGAAAACGCACCAGCCCGGATAGCAGGAGATCCAGGTTCGTATCCAGGCTGGGACAGTTAGATATTTTATTCTGTTCCCTTGGACTAAAAATTATTAAATGTTTCTGAATAACAGTAGAAGCCATGTGAACCACGTTTATTGGAAATGCTGGTCTCGTCATTCTTAATGACCATGTTCCTTATCTATCCATAAATACTTATTTTTGCTCGTCGTCTCTACGCATTCACCAGAGAAGAGCAGGGTTACTGGAGAGAGTCAAGCGTTAACACACTCTGGGTTGACTAACTGTGGACAAGCCCTGAAAACTTCTTACAAAGTGCTTGATAAACGCATAAATTCTGTGTAAAATTAATTTTTTTTTTTGTATGTGCTTATAAAGTGGTTATTTGCCGGCTTATCAACCAGTTAAAGAGAATTAACTACATTTTAATGACAGTTTGTCACATCTGAGCAGATTTATCATGTATCATGAAGATGGACATAGATACGAGTAGATGACGTAGATCTATAATGGCCAAGAAGGAATAGTAGGGCATGTATTCAGCCATCATTGCCAAAATGGAAATTATCTACCCTAATGAACGTTTTTGTTGAAATTTTACAGAAAAAAATTTAGAAAATTAGCAATTTTTAGTGCAAGAAGGAACAGAATAAAAAATCTAACTATCCCAGCCAGGACTCGAAACTGGATCTCCTACTATCCGGGCCGGTGCATTTCGAGTCCTTGCTTGGATAGTTAGATTTTTTATTCTGTTCCCTTGCACTAAAAATTGTTAAAATTTACGTGTGATCAAATACCACAAAAAAATTTAGAAAATTTCATTTCGCACTTATTAGGTGCAATTAAAATTTTCCTTAAATAAAATAAAAACTATATTATGTTATTATCAATACCGAGACTGTTTTTCTCTAAACCCTCCCCCCTCACTCTCAATTTATTTAACATAAAATAGTTTCGTTCAAATATTTGTGAGAAGGAAACATTCTTCTGCATTTAAAAATAAGAGGGCCCAGCACATTATTATTCCCTCTCAACTGATTTCAGCCATTTACGAACTCATCCATCGATTAGAGAAAAAAAAAAGCTTAAATAGTGAATTTCTTGTAATTATTCTATTATACATTTATTTCTTGTTTTGTTTTCCAATTTTAAATGGATCATACCTACTCACTACTTAAAGTAGGATTATTCAAGAACTATTGAAATTCCCCAAAAGGTACTGACGAGAATCTCTTGATTTTTATATATGGCCAAGTAGACATTTTTTTTTTTTTTTTAGAATCTAAAACCAAGCTTGTTATATCAAAAGTTATATCAAAATTTATATCTAGCTACATATTTTTTATTCCTTCTTCTATTGTCTTTTATGAAGAACTCATCCATTTGCTTTTATTTATGGCCATCTTTAGTGTATGTTGGGAGACCTACTAAGATTTACGATGCTCCTCTGAGATGGACTTTAAAGTGCTACTTACAACACTGCAAGACCTACAACACAAATCGTGTCAGAGTCAAAGTCAGTTATATATTACTCAGCACCACAGTGCCGGAAGCCCCCTCTCTTCATTATTATTGTTGCCCTGATGAAGACCTCAGCTCCATGTGTCGAAACACGACTTGTCGGTCCTTGGTCCTGCAAAAACAACTGTAACAGCTGATCGCGTTAAAGTCTTGGCGAAACTCAATCCCAATATTACAGTCCTTCATTGTTGAGGACTAAGTACCTCAACTCAGTGGCCATTGAACATTTACACTGAAAATAGAAAACTAATTTCAAATTATCTCACTCAGTTTGTAGTTTTATCTCAATAACTAATAATATCATTGAATATTTACTTTAACGATAATAAGAGTTTAGTCTAATTTAATTTAATTTAATAAAAACTGGAAAGAAAAATGAGTGTAAAATTTATGAACACTTATCTTTGCTTCAGACTGACTGGAAAGAAAAAAAAAAACCTCACAAGCTTCACTGGCTTGGGCTTACATTCTCCCTTAACAAGCGTTTTCCGCAACAATGTTAATAAGCAGAGAATAAATTTTGTCATACAATTACATTTTATCCTTAGGTTCAATAATTTTTTCTAACTCAAATAACAACGAAGATTGTATTGTTTATAAATTTCCTCAATCACAACCCCTATTTTCCACATCTTACAGTTAAAATCGTTGTGAGGTTATTTTCTACTTGTTAACGCACATATGGGCCCGCATAAACATATTTCGGATTAATGCAGAGTACTAACCAACATTTAAATGTTAAGTTCCTTAAAGCTTTCTAAGCTAACGTCCTTATCTCGTCGTTGAAGAGTTGGTGAGATTCGCATTTTCGAACTCCTTTGTCAACTTCAATTTTGAATTCCACAGGGATAAAACACCTTCCAGTACTAGATTCTTCTGTTTTCAATATTGTTTAATGCTTCTTATTGTCTAAGAAAAATAACTTTGTTTATGACAGGTTAAAAAATGTGACAGACAATGTGAACAGACACCGCCCTGGGGAGATTTCTCCACCCAACACCATTGCCCTGATGATGGCTTACTAGCTAAGCCGAAACGTTGGCATAAATAAAAATATTACTCCAAATTGTGGTGTAAATTTTTTCTTCCTGGCCGAAACCCCGACCATTCTCACACGATATTCGAGACGGCCAACTAATCATCAACCATGTTAAAATTAAAGATAGAACTTTGTGAACACGCCTAAATCTAAAGATAATTAAAATATAGATTTCAGTCCATTTGTCAATGAGTTCTGTTTTAGCAATTCTAAAATTGAACACTGTATTTGAATTGTTATGAGGCGTCATACGAGTCTAGAACTTTTGTACCATTAAACTAAATGAATTTGCCATATGCAAATCGCAAATTTCATAAAAATTCTTTCCGAGAACGAATTATGGACAGCGAAAAGTTAATAAATTATTTTAGTTGATGAAGAGAGGATTATGAGGAATTCAGTCTTGGTTTATTCATTTTCAAATTTTCGTTTACTTATTCTATGTTGGATTATGACATATAGACATGTTTCCATATTATTTATGTATGTTTCTTTTTCATATTCAGCTCTGATGAAGGACTGAAATTCAGGCCGAAAGGTTGGCTGAAATAAAAACTTCTTTGGTTACAAATTAGTTTTCAATTTGACTAATTTAATATTTTTGATTCTTCAACTACCGTACGACTAATAATCCTCTCTTCTTATTACTTATCACTATTTGTACATCAAATATAATTTAATATCGCTTCAAAAATTTATTTAACCATTGTACAATTTATATAATAAACAAAATTATTAAAAATACAAAATAAACTAAATTTTTAAATACATCAAAATTAAAGAATTGCAGAATTATTTGCTACGTTTCTTATTTGATTCGCGGGTTATGCATATCTTAAATCATTTAATACCAAATTTTAAAGAATTATANGAGAGACACAAGGTCCCCCCCACCCCACCACCACCCCTCGCTACTTCGGCGTCTATACGGAACAGGAGATCCAATAAGGCTCTTCGCGGGGCGGGGGAAGTAAGCCACGCTCACGGCCGAAGGAATGACTAAGCCCCCTTAAAAGAGCAGGCAACATGAAATCCCTGTCCTGTCCAGACATCACTTCCTAGAGCGAGACTTTAGACAAAATTTCGACAAATGTTCACGTATCCTAGAAGCTAGAAATATATTCTCCCTGTAAAACATGCACAAGATACTGTCAATCTGTCAATAAATACATCTAAAACACTTTAAATGACTTTTAAAGTAAAAGTTGAACCATCGCATTTAGATATTAGTTTAAAAATTTAAAACTTGAAGAGATAAAAAATACTAAGTAAATAAAGTAAATAAATAAAAAAAAAAAAAAATTATAACATGTTAACCCTTCCGACTAAATACCGCCCATATTAATTATTCATATCTAGATAAATACTTTATTTATTAAAATAAAACTCTCTCTACATTTGAAACACCATGTTTTCCCTACTATTAAATAGGAACAATTCAAGTTTTTTTTTTTTTAAAGATAAACACATGGAAGAAGTTGATTTCCTTGAGGGAAATGGGGTAAAATAAAATATAAGAAAGCAAATGACAGTCGACACCCACTCGACTTCCCACAAGTACACAGGCTCTCCGGAGGACAACCTTCCCACAAGAGATAGTCCTCCGTGTCCGACCTTGGCCATCTGCGTGTCCTCAATTACAGGGTAGGGGGAGAGGGGCGCGCTAAGTACCGCCGGGACCAATCCGACAGGAGCTTCCACCCTAAATACCCCCCTTTAATTTCAATATTCCCTCTGGGAACAGTCATTATACGCACTTAACTGTAACTCGATAAGTACTTATCGCGAAGCTGTTTGCTTAGCTCCTCCAGGAGGGAAATAATAGGAGTTGCGTACGCGAGGCGTATTTCCCATGAATGTCAAACATGACAGGAACAACAGTAATAATAGTGGCATTTTGTTCATTCATTTTTGTAAACTGAAAAATTACAGAATATAGTAAACTCATTTTGGTAGGCTAAAAGTGACGTAGAGGAACAAGAGTATAGAAAAAAAAGGAATGGGATAATTAACAAAATGAACTACACAATATTAAAAAGCTAATATGATTTATCAAACTCAAAAAGTATTTGAAGAAAAAAAATTTGGGTCGCTAAGGGTGTCACATAGTCTAAGGTAGTCAAAGCGTTTGAGAACTCACTCAGTTATATTCTTAAATGCATTCTTCAATATGCACTTTACAATTTAAATAGCATATATTATGTTCCATAAATTCTTCTAATAATCGAACCATAAACAAGAAACTAAGTACAATTTTACAGTTGCATTTCCCAGTATTCCACACAAACTTTCACTATTTTGTCTATTAACGAACGAATCAAATCAAAAGACAGAAGATTTGGAGGACAGAAACGCAAATATCTAATTTGTAACTCTATTTTATTTTATTTTTTTAAAAATAAGTGACTCCATTAAGCCCTCTTAATTAAATTCATCCTAAATGTGTAATTTTCTTGAAATATTTATAGGCACTTAAATCCTAAAATTACATTTTGCACTTTTTAAATTTAAGTTTATTTAATACCTCGAATAATGTCAAACATATTAACATTTTAAAATTTGATTCCTATTTAAACCATCCATTTCTCTTCTTGTGTGTTGACTGAAGGACCTAATTTATCGGTTTGCAAAAAATAACTCAAACACTGAATTTTGATTCTTTACAACTTTCTAAGCAATGTATATATATTTATATATATATTTATGGGAAAGTTAATGATATTTTATAAATTAGGTAATGTTTTAGAAACTTCATTCCAGAGTAGAAGAATATGTCTGATGAGATCAATTTAAATTTGTTTAATGTTATATACTTAGTTTTTATGTTTTAATAATATTTGAAAGCTTGTTTTACAGCCTTGGGATAATGAAATTAGAGATTATGTGATCTACTACTGATCTAGCTCTTATCCCTGTACAAAATCACAGCAAAACGATTAAGATTGTTAAATTATATTATAATATTTTTTAATATGGCATATATAGATATTATTTAATGATATTCTACATGTTTTATTGAGGCCCTATAGTCCATAGAGAAAAACAAGACATAAATATAAATGTTCTATGCCTATTCATAACAGTTATGACAGTTATGTTGATAATTATAATATAAAAGCAAATAAATTCATTATTAAATATTAATTTAGTTGTGTTTTATTATCCCACGTAAATTTTAAACAATAAATGAGAGGGAATTAAATAAAAAAATCTATCTGTCCCAGCCAGGACTCGAACCTGGATCTCCTGCTTTCCGGGCCGGAATAAGTTAATTACTGTGTAGTTTGAATTTTTTTGTTTAATTAGTGAACAATTACAAATGCAATTAGTTTTACTAATTATTCATTATGTTAATTATTATGAATGTTATTTCATAAAAAATGTGTTTTTTATATTGAATGTTATTTATAAAATTCCCTGAAAAATTTGTTCGTATATATATAAAATACAGTCCTCAGCAATAA
The DNA here is from genome assembly GCA_000696205.2 of Oncopeltus fasciatus. NCBI lineage: Eukaryota > Metazoa > Arthropoda > Insecta > Hemiptera > Lygaeidae > Oncopeltus > Oncopeltus fasciatus. The sequence continues at coordinate 40,454 of KZ809718.1, forward strand.
AAGCTTTTAAAGAATGAAAATTTTGTATTTGATATTTTTTTTAAAAACCTATTCTAAATATTCTAGGAATAGCCATTTTGTAATTACAATTTCAAACAAATCGGGCACTTGGAAATGTCCGAATAATCCATGCACGACTTTATTCGTTGTCGCCATTTTGAAGGATCTCGCGATTAAAACCTGCCGAGAAACGCGTGCCACAAAAACTAAGGCTAGAATGCGCGTCGGTCGTTCACCCACTTGTATTTAGATTAAATAAAATAGGAATGAATTAAAAATAATCCGTGCCCTCTCAGACTGTCCCAGATTCTGTGGGGCCGCACAAATATGGAGAAATCTAGCCACAGGAAGGGGGCCATTAGAATGAAATACTATACTATACAAATTACTGGCTCGTTGGGATTTCTAATTGCTGCCTTCCGACTAAATACCGCCCATATTAATTATTCATATCTAGATAAATACTTTATTTATTAAAATAAAACTCTCTCTTTGGCGATAATAAGCGGGGTCTCTTTCCAAATTTCCTCTACCCCAGCCAAAAGATTGTGTTAACACCACGTAGATTCTAACCTTTCCCTTTCTCTGGTATGATTATCTTAGAGAGCCGAATCAAAAGGTCAAAAGGGCTGAAGAATTCTTCATCTTGTGAGAAATAGGGCATTCTTGTAAGGCATTCAGGAATCCCCCCCCCCCTACCCCCCACCATACCTTCCACTCCACCAGTGCATACTTGATAAGATTTATTAAAGCAGCTTTCTCGTACAGAAATCAAGTTGGCCCGATGACATTACTTTCGACAGGCATACACCGATCCTACATCAGAAATCCTAAAAACATGGTACATTCAAAATTAACTGAACATATATATGTGAATGTATATATATATATATAAACACGAAAACATGTATATATACAATTTAATATGATTTTAGTATATTTTTTAAAAAGATTATCTGCCTGATAAAATACATTTTTTTTAATTTGTATTTTTTTTTATCTACCTTAACCGAACCCCAACTAAAATCATTTAATAATAATATCTACGGCCAAAAAAAAATTCTCCTTTTGAATATACAAGTTAATTTTGAATAAACCATTTTTTTTTCTACGTTTTATTAGTATTTAAGCTTATATTTGCAAGCCACTGGATGATAGTTAGTTCAGATGGAGTACAAATTTTAAATCTTAATTTAAATATCTTTTTAACACGTTATTGTTATCATGTCGAAAAATAGAATAGTTTGTAATTTGTTTAAAATTTAATATGCTAAAATTTAAATTATATAATTATTTTTTGTAAGAAACAAGTAATTTCCATGTTTCGATTCCTATTTGTTTCTTAGATACGTGGATTTTCTATTGGAAACTAGAATTAGAGATAGGCTATAATTTATAAACATAATATCTTCTTTACAATTAGTGTTAAAAAAATGTATATCGAGCACGGTGAGTGCTAAATTCATTTTCAAACTACAATTGTCTTTAACATTTTAATTATTTAAACAGATATCAATGAGTGTAATTATCTTCCCTCCTAAGCTATTGAACAGTACCCCCCCCCCCCCCCCNTGTCTTTGGGTGAATGTGATATTAAACCAGATTCGCCAATTATCTAAAAATGAATTGTTCATTTGAAAATTAATTTGATAGGTATTTTTGGCCAATGTCAACTTCAAATAAATTAATGTCATTACGGAATAAATGAAAATTATTGTAAAAAAAAAAAGTAATAATGAAATAAAAAATATATTGATAACTAAAGATAATATCATTGAGGCTGGCTCTAGGCTGATCGGGCGGAAAGAGGCACTCAACCCTTGCAGTGAGATAGCTTATATAATCGTAGTAATAAAGATAATGTATTGGGCGCTTATTAGATAAAAAACACTAATGCTAAAAAATGAAATTTAACTTTTTTTTAGGTTTAACTCACTTTTTCATAACACTAATATTAACGATTATTTATTTAATTTGGTTGAAAATAAATTTTAAAAAGAAGCCTAAATACCGAAGTCAGTTTCTATACGTACAAATAAAAAAACCTTGAATTTTAACTCTTAAATATATCCCTTAATAGGCGTTTTTCAAGCAATAATAAAGAATATAAATGTCATTAAATTACTTTTGACAATTAATACATTTCAAATTTTGATCTTTCTTGAAACGCCACTTCCTCGACCAATTTCAAGCTTTTAATAATTCCCTTAATGGTTTGCATAACCCCGAATCGGTTATTTTTTTTTTTTTAATTTACCGATACCAGAGCGCTAAAAAATATATACATACACATAAACGCGTGTATATATATATATAGAGAGAGAGAGAGAGAGAGAGAGAGAGAGAGAGAGAGAGAGAGTGGGAGAGAGTGATGGAGAGTGTGATGGATGGAAGATAGAGTAGGAAGTAAGAGAGAGAGAGAGAGAGAGAGAGAGAGTGATGGATGGAAGAGAAAGTAGGAAGTAAGAGAGAGAGAGAGAGAGAGAGAGGAGGTGAGAGAAAGAAAAAAGATAAAAATGAAAATAATATTGTGTAGATAAGGTACTAAAGTAATATTTGGTTCTCTATAAATTATAACTATTCTCAGTTTCCTTCTCCCTCCCCTCAAACTCACTCACTCTCTCTCTCTCTCTCTCTCTCTCTCTCTCTCTCTCTCTCTCTCTCCCTCCCCCATTCTCCCACCCTCTCTCATTCTCCCTCCTTCCCTCTCTTTGGCTTGTATTATCAAATGAGTCATTTACTCTTATCTATGTCTACCTTTAATGAAACATTGGATTTGTTTAAGCATTACCTGCCCGAGAGATTTATTAACTCTAGCTTTAATATCGTGTCGTCGCTCGACTTATTTATAGAAGGGATTTATTTCCTGACCTCTTTGCCGGAAACCACGCCAACCACCTGACCAAGGGAACCCCCTCAAACATTTTAACTGTGGGAGAGGAAGGTAAAGCCGATTGCCCACAACTTGTAAGCAAAAATGTTACGATTGCAAAATAAAGAATAGATCTACCGACTTTCATTTTACCAATAGAGATTCATTCATGGGATAGAGTAATGTCGGGATGATATTTGAGGCAACAGTTTCTTATAAGTTCCTATAGAAGGCTCTTTCGGAGTTATAAGCAATCTAGTTGATCGATATATAATTATATAATAATAATAATTTATAAGTTCTTCAAATATGTACTTAAAAAATAAAATATCTTACAAACCATTAATTTCTTCAGTTTAATATATTTATCGCCGTAATCAAATTGATTTTCCAATAAATAAATAAATAAAAATGTTTTTTAATTTAAAATTTGGAAGTCTTGTGAGGTTTTCATTGATATGCATCAGAATGAAGACCAGGAAACCGAGCTGAAATGATGGTTATGTAAAAATTGTTAGTCACCACTTTACTTTTTAAAGTCAGCTAATTTCAACGGAAAAATCCCCATTTTTGGGAGGGTTTTTTTACATGATATCAAAACCAAAATGTCTCAAGAGCATGGCTGGAGAAGAATGGAGAACGCCAAGAGAGTTTGAGAATGCGACCTCCAAGAATCGGCGGTCATAATTGGCATTTGTCTCATTAGAATGATTGCGCCATGGCGTGACCAAGTGTCAAATGAGAATTCCCTTGTGAACAGATGTGGGGGTTTGCGAAGGCTTGCTACACACAACACAGGTGCACTTGGGCAACGCCAATACGTCTGCGCTGTCGGATCAGCTGTTCAGAGCGAGGCTAATTCAGCTCGGGATGCATTCTCCAACACCGCCTTGTAGGGGCGTTCTAAAACTTTTCATCTGCACACACAAAACACTATCTAGCTCGTCCTGGTGGTGTAATGGCTTAGCACGCCGGCCCGGATAGCAGGAGATCCAGGTTCGATTCCTGGCTGGGACAGATAGATTTATTTATTCTGTTCCCTCTCATTAATTGTTTAACGCTGAGCTTTATACTTTACTAGAGATCAAATATGGAAAGGGAAATATCATAGGACTTATTTGTTTCAGCATTTCAATTAACATTATCCTCGCTATGATATCTGATGTCTATGGTGTAGGTGGATGTTAACCAATACTTAAGTGAACGCTCAATAGTGATCAACTCTTTCTGCAAGATCAGAAAGAAATTTAAATAAAATAAACAACCAATGATACGAAAAAACTGTGGTTTTTCGGGAAACTCCAAGCCTGAATTGATACCTATTAGACGTTATTGATACGAACTTATTGAATTAAGCAAAACTGTGAAGGTATGCAACAATTCATATCTCCCAGTATGTTTTTGTAAGGGCAGGGCTCCTACAGAAACTAATAATCAACAGAGGGTTCAGAATGTTGAATAGGTTCAAAATGGAAAGTATTTTCTATTGAGCATGTTGGAAACAAATTTTATCAATTTTAATGAAAATTTATCGAAAGTTGAATTTATATCAATCGTCTAAAAAGGCATTAAAACCGTTGAGATAGTGCACGCAATGCTGCACACACACACACACAACATATTTTCAGATATTACTAAGAAAAATCGATAGGATCCCAACATTCTCATTAATGTTTGAAATAATACAATTTTCTGACATTTTTATCCAAAAAAATCTATTGGAAAAAGCATATTTAATGAATTAAATTTCGAGTGACAGATAAATATTGGAACCCCATTTTTAAAATATGGAAACGAAATTCTGTATTTAGGTTCTTTTCATTAAGAACCATTGAAATAATTTATTTTAGTTGAAATGGTGTAAAGCAGATGGGGATTTTTAAAAAATTCCAAAAATAAATATATGATACCTTCCTTTAATATGATACCCTAATAATATAAAGAAAACTTACATGGGATTTAGGAGTAAAAATTTAATTTTCTAACCTGTTTTTCCTATAATATTTATAAGAAAATCACGCTTGTTAAAGAAATTTTCGTATGTAACTATAATATCCGAGGGCTTCACCCAATCTTTCTAGCCATTCTATAACTAAGCTTTTGGGGGTTGGGGATTAGTTCATAAAAATTCTTCGAGTCTCGTAATTCTGGCGGACTTAAGTACAATCCAGGGCAAGCTCTTAACGATAAAAAAGAAGTTTAGAATGGGGTGGTTACCTATAGATAGCCCCTCCAGTCGTTTTATATATATATATATATATCTAAGCTATTGAACAGTACCCNTAGTGCCCGCCTAAACTTAGAAGTTACATTCTGAATATTTACCGTTATATTAACTTTTCATGTAATTGAATATAAATAACTTATAATAAATTACTTTTTAATATTTTTCTACATTTGTTTCCTTAAATTTAGGTTTCCAATTTTAGCCTTTAACACACCATCTAATTGTTAACATAAAAGAAGGATACGTACCAAATTAGTTTTCTTTATTTTACTATAAGGAGGGATAAGCCCCCCCCCCCCCAACCTAAAGTTATAGCCAATTAAGGACAAGGTTATATTCTTGAACTTTAAAAATCAATTCTAGAACATTTTATTGTTCTCCCGACATTTTTCGTCCTTGCAGCTCTTCTAGAGAGGTTTTTTTTCCTCTTCTTTTTTTACCTTTCTCTAATGATATTAATTTTTTACTTAGGGAAGTAACTATACTGACCCTGTGTATTGTCATATTTTTTTTTTTTTTTTGGATACTTTCATTGGATACTTCCCTAAACAAACATTTAATTTGAGGAGAGAACAGGAAAGGAAAAAAAAATAAAACTCTTGACAATGAACGCTAAAAAAAAAAAAAAAAAACATGTGCGAGGATAATAAAATATTCTGAAAATAAAAATTGTAAATGATATCCTAAAATCGAAGAATACAACACTGTCCTAAATTTTACAACAGCTTGCCTACATGAAACACATACAAACAAACACACACACACAAGCGCACACACACACACACACACACAAATACATATATTAAATACTCACTGCAAGTATTTAATTATACGTCCAAGAAAGAACATTTAGTTTTTTCTCGTGAAAATTGACGTGACTCTTTGAAATATAAATTAAGAGACTTAAGAGAGTTCTTTCATTCAAGAGCGAAATCGGGCATATACGATTGGGAGATACGTGGAATGTCAAGCACAATTACAAAATGTATTTGTATTGCTAGCTCTTTCCATGTAGGATTGGTGAAGATCTATTGAAATTATTGAAAAGTCTTGAAAGGATGAATGAAATGGATTTACTTAAGGAATTCAGTGCGTCCGTCAAACAAAGTTTCTCACTTCCACCCATTGTCCCCACGATTAAAGAAATGACAATTCACTAATGTTTTTAATATATATTTATAATATATAATATAATAGAATATATAATAATGAGATAGTTGATTGATTACCGATCTTTTGGGGGACGAATTGGTCTTGAGGTTCGATCATTTAATTTGTTTAGGTAAAAACTAATTTATAAACCATATACAATTTTATTGTATTGTTTTCAACGTTCCGGCTATAATAGCATGTCTTCCTCAAGGAAAAAAAAAACAACAAGTCCATATGTTATGATTTAAAAAAAAAAGAGTAAATAAATTATTATTTTTTAATTCTTTTACTTTCTTTTAAAATTGACTTGTCTTTGTTTCTTTAGTTAGTCAGCCCTGAAGAGGACCCAAAATTTAGACCGAACCTTTGACAATAATATAAACATTTTCATTAACAAATTATTGTTTACTTAATCTAAAAGGTTATTTCCACTACCAATGAATATAGAACTATCATACCTTCTATTATCCGTCTTCATTGGTTTCTACAAACCATCTTCTGTTGGCGAGCACTTTCGGACATTATCCATCCTCGTGGCCGAATACATGAGTTCACTGTCACTGTCTGAAGCAGTTGAATACAGACAGTGACAGTGAACACATGTATTCGGCCAAGAAGACGGACACGTCCGAAAGCGCTCGCCAACAGAAGATGGTTTGCAGAAACCAATGAAGACGGATAATAGAAGGTATGATATTGTTTACTTCTTCAAACTCCAAGAACGTATACCCAATCAATCCCTTCTTATAATACGTATACAAATAATCGTCTTATTTCTTGTGGAATGAGCATATAATGAAATTAGCTTAGTTTACGCTGCAAGTTCGTTTTGGACGGACGGGGCTCGCCTTCTCGTCGTGTGTCACGGGAACCATATGGGGCTTCGGCCGAGAGATTTAGGACCCATTGTCCCGTTGGCGTTCCGGACCGTGGCCGCGACCACAAGGAGGTCAGTCGACAGCTGATGGACACCCCACCCCCACCCCTATTTCCCGAGAGACACAAGGTCCCCCCCACCCCACCACCACCCCTCGCTACTTCGGCGTCTATACGGAACAGGAGATCCAATAAGGCTCTTCGCGGGGCGGGGGAAGTAAGCCACGCTCACGGCCGAAGGAATGACTAAGCCCCCTTAAAAGAGCAGGCAACATGAAATCCCTGTCCTGTCCAGACATCACTTCCTAGAGCGAGACTTTAGACAAAATTTCGACAAATGTTCACGTATCCTAGAAGCTAGAAATATATTCTCCCTGTAAAACATGCACAAGATACTGTCAATCTGTCAATAAATACATCTAAAACACTTTAAATGACTTTTAAAGTAAAAGTTGAACCATCGCATTTAGATATTAGTTTAAAAATTTAAAACTTGAAGAGATAAAAAATACTAAGTAAATAAATATATTTTATCAGACTTAAATTTAAACTTCGAATAATAGATAAAGATAAAATTTAATAAAGAAATAAGTATTACACAAACTTAAAATAATAGCATATAAATATTTTTTGTGTGTGTGGTATTTGATCCCTCGTACATTTTAACAATTTATAGTGCAAGGGAACAGAATAAAAAATCTAACTGTCCCAGACAGAACATAACTTATCAGACTTGTCTCAGTAGCGTAAATGGAAAACGCACCGGCCCGGATAGCAGGAGATCCAGGTTCGAGTCCTGGCTGGGACAGATAGATTTTTTATTCTGTTCCCTTACACTAAAAATTGTTAAAATAATAACACTTATTGAACTTTATAATTACTATTACATTCTTATTTATTTATTTATTTGTTCTTATTAGTTGTTTAGTTGATAAAAACAAAAGATGACAATTATTATAATGATAGTCAAGAACTAATGACCGCTGGCAGTCGATACGCACTATTAAAAAATAAAATAAAATAAAAATAAACACTTGTTAAGTACTATAAGTGTTATGGGATTTTCGAGTCACATTTATAGGGAGTTACCATAGTGGGGTAACATTAAAGAAACTTTAGACACCAAATTTAAAAACGGGTTGTTAGAGACATGTCTAATTTGAATGTGTTGAGAGTCTTGTTACTGGTCACCTTCTCTCCTCATGTGACTTTCATTAATGTCATTTTTTTTTTTTTTTACTATTAATTGTAATCAAGTTACAAAATGTTTTTGTTTATTTTTAACAGAATGTAATTTGTAAATAAAGGTTATAAAAAGAAAAAAAATTTAAATGCCAATTCATCATGCAGAGATCGTTTTATATCAATGGAAATTATGACCACTGCATCTCTTTATGTACACCTTACACTTATATACATTAAACAAGTATTATCAACCACACAAACAAAAAAAAATTTTTAAGATTTTTTAGAATATATATCAATAGAACGATGTTAATTAAAATGAAATTCACAATGTAAAAGATTTTTCAAAGTGAAATTTAAAAAAATAACATATTTTCTTAATTTAATAAAAATATAGGTTATATTATATTTTGTGATGTTAATATGTGTGGGTTGGACATTGTGATGTTATATTATGTATATTGAGTAACATGATATAATAAGATATATTCAAACGTAAACATATATTATGTCTATCAAAATTAGGCATGTGGCATTTTGATAAATAAAAAATATTACTGATTTTGCTATTATCAGTAATGGTATAAGTTGTAACATTTTATTGATTTTTCCCGATAAGAAAATTAGGCTATTCATGTTAGGTTCCATGAAAGTGTTAAAGGGGTCTTACATTGATGGCCGGTACAATCCGTTAGATGACTTTGGTTAAGGGCTAAAATCTGGCGAAGGGGTTAGGGGGTTATGAGAGGGACCGAAAATTCTAATCGTCATATCTTCTTGTAAAAGAAGGAATTTAAGAATGTAGAAAGTAGAATGGTTAATAGAATGTAGAATGGTTATATAGAAAACTTAAGTTGATATACAATTTGACAATCATTGCTCTCTAGGCCTTTTGAATCCAATCTCGTAATTTATTCCTATTTACATCCATTTATAAGGAAATCTGCTCAGATTACGCAGCTCTTGTGTAACGGACTTGTTTCCTTAAATAAGGGCGTTAGATTCTCCCAGAGATCCAATTTCAACCATAAAAGAATTCGTTATTTCTTTAAGCTATCAACCCTTAAGTATATAGGTAACAATAAAATAAGAATTTATTTCATATATACATATGAAATAAATTCTTATTCTAATAAATAAACAATAACTTCTTATTATAAATATTAATTTAGTTGTGGTTTATTATCTCACGTAAATTTTAAACAATTAATGAGAGGAAATAGAATAAAAAAATCTATTCCCTCTCATTAATTGTTTAATAACTTCTTATATGTAATTCTTAACAATGTAACCATAAATTCTTATATGTAATATAATTATATGTAATTATATTATATTTAGCTGTGAAAGTACATGGAACTGTAGTTACTCCTAGCATTTGCGTTTCTTCTAGACCTCGTCTCGCTCCTAGGAGTACAATACAGTCGCGCGGTAAAAGTGTCAGTCGTTTAGAAAGAGGCACGACAATTACTCATGCAGTGTACAGCCGAGCCGAGACCCTTCACTCAATTGAACTGTCAAACTTGTACGGCTGTTACGAGGTGACCAGCCGGCGCCAAAGAGGTCGGCTCCTACGAATGAGAGAGACGAGATCCTCGCCTCTCAGCTTCGACAGTGAGGTCCGAAATGTCAGCAACGCCTTAAGACGTCAGAACTCTCTTCAACTTCGTAAAGGACCATTTTTTGTATTTATTATCAGCCAAGTCTTTATTTATCTATCTAATTTATTACATCAAGAGTTGTTTTTATTATTTTATTAAATAGATTTTTATTTTAATGTAGGCATACTGACTAACAGCACCTTCTCTATCAAGATATCCACGCTAATAGTAAGATTTTTTTTTTTTTTTTACTTTTATTATTATAATAAATTGTTTATGTACTTACTTAAACTTTTTCACCTTTTNTAAATTATAAATATGGATGCCCAAATATATATACATAAATTCTATGACCACTACTTTTTTTGAAATACAAAGCAGCATTTATAAAATCGCCTAAATGGAAAAATAAATATTTTAGGCAAGAAAATTTCTAAAAACAACTACAGCTTTGTTAACATATAAATGGTATTTATTGATTATTCATAATTCTTATCTCTCACATTCTTCACGCACACACTGTTCGTGGGAATTTAATACTGATAAAGGGATTAATACCAAAATAATTCAAAAATAACTATCTTTATCTCATTATAATAATGATAGTGATTGTGCTCAACAGTAGTTAATTATTCCTGATTATATTTTATTCATTCCTTCAATGAATTGCTTGAACAATATTTATTCGCCTAGGACAGTGTTCTGTACAAAAGTCTGTATAACATTCCTTTTCCCCATTTATATTTGATTATATTAGAATGGGGCACGAGTAAAAGAGAGTTTTAATAAGAAATAATTAATAATATTGGTAGTAATACAATATATTGTAGCAAAAAAGATATTCATACTTAAGAAGCAACAAAAGTAATATCCGAACATCCGAAAGTATAAATATATATATATATATATATATAAGTCACGTATTGTGAAACCCCTACGTAGACCATTATTTTCCCTTAGTATACTACTATTCATGCTGAGACTGTAACATCGTAATAAGCATTCCCAGAATCCCCCACTCTCTACAGTTCCCAGCTCCAGCCTAACACACCTCTCCTCCTTGCAGTTCTCCTGAGTAGCTCGTCCTAGTCACTTCTCCCAGGGTTCGCCCATCCGATGCAGTTGTACCTTTTGTATTAGCTTAAGAGTTAGCAAGTAGTTACGATTGTACCTATTATTTCGGATGTAAAATAAAACATATCTTTTTAAAAACTCAACCGAGTCGAAAAGATATATAACT